>WSXT02143727.1:0-10423 GCA_011762715.2 Neuroterus valhalla
CATAAGAAAAGTGTCAATTTACACAGTTTAAGGGTGTAAAAAACGGAAACACACTTATATGTGTTAAAGTTACACGCCTAATGCGGTCAGCACACTTTATGTGTGTTAAATGAACACACTTGGGTTTGCAGTGCTGGGTTCGTTAACCATCTATTTTTGACCAAGGGTTCTGGTTTTATCCATTTTGAAAAATCAAAAATGCACTTTTCCGGCCAAACTATGCAAGGTGCGAAAAAATCTACAAATTTATTGTCGACTATTTTTTGATAAAATGATAGTTTTCGTTTTAATGAATATAACGCATTCACAGAAATAAAAAATACCATTTTCTAGCCAAACAATAGGAGCAAGAAGAAATATTGAATAGGAAAATTGTTCATATCGAAAAGGTCCACAAGTTTTATACAATCTATTTTTCGATAAGACGTATACTTTTTGTTTTGATCGTAAGGACTCTTTTAAAACAATGGAGAACTTAATTTTCTAGCAAGACTTAAATATGCGAAATTTAAATATCGGTGGCAAGTGGAGTAATGAGAATGTGTTCCTTAAGGCCTGTAGGGCCTCAAGTTAAATGATTTGTTAAAAAATTTTTATTCAAAATAATGAAAAAAGCAATAATCTTCATAGAAGCACAGGTTTTTAGCAGTTTTGCAATGTTTGCAACTCTGTGTGAGTATTACACTGTAAACTGAATTGAGCACGGAAGTGGCCGATCGCGTAGCGCGAGGTGAGAAACAAGCTGAGTGCGAAGCGCGAGATCCGAATGACACGTGCCTTAGGCGCGCTCAAACTTCCGAGCCGCGTAAATTATTTACTAAGAATCTTATCACCTAATAATTTCTTATATCGGATACGATTCTTCAATCGATATTTGTAGTGATAAATTTTTTCTAATAAACTTCTTCTTCTAGACACATACACCCCTCCATGTCTTCTATCGTTTCCTGAAATGACAGAATAATGAACCTATTAATCTAAGAACAAATAGGGGGCATCGGGTTTTTTATTATCAATCTTTGGGAGCTAATGGACGAAATGTTGATTTTTTATTGAGAATTAATCAAATACACCTAAGATTTAGTATCTTAATAATTTATATTGACTTTTTGAATTATTGTAGAAACTTATTATAAATTCGGTGGGAAAATATATATTGCACTTGAGCAAATTAAAATATTTTTGAATAATACAGAAAAAATATAGTTTTTTGGCCTTGGTTGATGAAACAGAAGTTTTCAACATTTGTGATAAAGGGAAAGAAAACAAAAAAGTTCTAACCTAAAATCTAACGCATCTTTTAGTAGATTTTATTGCTGAATAACAGTGGAAAAGTTTTTATCCTCTCAGCTGTCGGGGCAAGCAGTCAATTTTAACCCCTAGGTATCAAAAATCCAATAAGAATCCTGAAAAGTTTTTAGGGCTTCTTACCTAAAATTTTGAAAATGGGATTCGCAGATTTTGTTTCTAAATGATTGCAAAAAAGTTTCATCCCCCTATCTACCGGAGATAGCTGTCATTTTCGACCCCCAAAAATGTCAAAAATCGGAGGAAAAAATCCAAAATGTGTTTAAAGCTCTTTACCTGGAATCTGTACCATGGATTTCGTAGATTTTGATAGTAAATGATTTCAAAAAAAGTTTCATCCCTCTATTTTTCGGAGAAAACTGTCATTTTCGATCCCCAGAAATATCAATAATTGGAGAAAAAAATCCAAAACGCGCTCAAAGCTCCTTACCTGAGATTTTGAACATGAATTTTGTAGATTGAGATGGTCAATGATTGAAAAAAAAGTTTCATCCCCCTATCCGCCGGAGAAAGCTGTCATTTTCGACCCCCAAAAATATCAAAAATCGGAAAAAAATTCAAAACGTTTTCAAAGCTCGTTACCTGAAACCTTTAACATAGATTTCGTAGATTTTGATGGTAAATGATCAAGAAAGTTTCATCCCCTTATCTTCTGGAGAAAGCTGTCATTTTCCAACCTCAAAAATATCAAAAATTGGAGAAAAAAATCCAAAACGTGTTCAAAGTTCCTAACCTGAAATTTCGAACATGGATTTTGTAGATTGTGATGCTAAATGATTGCAAAAAAAGTTTCACCCCCCTACCCGCCGGAGAAAGCTGTCAATTTCGACCCCCAAAAATATCAAAAATTGGAGAAAAAAATATAAAAAATGTTCAAAGCTCCTCACAGAAAATTTAAAACATGGATTCCGTAGATTTCCATGGTAAATTATTGCAAAAAAAAGTTTCATCCCCCTATCTACTGAAAAAGCTGTTATTTTCGACCCTGCCGCAGAAAGTAGTCATTTTCAACACCTAACATTTGGCTGTTTTCCATGGCACATAGGGGGATGAAACTTTTTTCATAGTTATTTACCATCGGAATCTACGAAATTCATGTTATAATTTTAGGCAAGAAGCCTTAAAAACATTCTAGAATTTTTAATCGATTTTCGATACTTAGGGATTGAAATTGACTGCTTCCTCCCGCAAACGGGGGGATGGAACTTTTCTCACAGTTGTTTGGTATCAAAATGTACTAAAAACATGCGTTAGATTTAAGGTAAGAACATTTTTGAAGTTTTCGTTTATCATAAACGTTGCAAACTTCACTTTCATCTTAGTCGTACTTTATTCTAAATTTTCAATTATTTGATGTTTACTATCATACTTAATTGAGGAATAGAAAGAGGAAAAATAATGATTTTCTTTTTTTTTCCAACTGAGATTTCCTAAATGTTACTTTCGTATATTGTGAGCCTTGAGAAAGAAAGTTTGCATTTCTCCTCAATTGAAGATAGCTAGGTTCTTGCAAGAGAAGGAGAATTGAATAAATTGTACCCCGAATGCTTAAATTATACCTCAATCTGAATTGAGTTTAATAGCAGCATCGATTAATCTTCTATACAATTAAAGTGGCTCTTCCTTTAAAAATAGCGTATGTCGAGGTCCGTACAATTATGTTTGGAATAAAATCCCGACATATTTCGAGGATTGGATTGAGAGTTTAAATGCCAAAAGGTGTTGATAAAATTAACTATTCGAGCACTCGATATTTCTACACGTGACTGATAGCCTTCAGTTTAAACAATTTGATTAACTCACCAGGTCATCAACTATAAAAAGCATCACTGTGCACCTTCAGTTCTGATAAATGCATTATAAATTTGAGTCAGTTCAGCCCTCCCGATGAAATGTCAAGGTTTCATGAAATCCAACACTTATTTGTTAATGCATTGTGCAGCACTTTGTACTCATCATCAAATTGAAAGTCAAATTTAGAATTTATTCTTTGTATATCTCTCTACAATATTAAATAGAACAGGATTCGAATTCTTTCTGATTGTGAGTGAAAATCACGTTTCTATATTGAAAAAATAGTTTGTTTTTTTCACTACTCAAAGCATTTCTTCAATTGAACAAGAGAGAACTTTCTAGAGAACATGAATTTTCATTATTCTCATACAAGAATTTGATTACTGAAAAAGCATAGTATATCTTTGGAAAAATTCACTGTTCATAACTTTGTAGGGTATATAAAAAACCCAAAGGATGAATACTCATATTGCGGAATTTGGGAGAAATTTCTCGGAGGGAGGACATTGTCTTCACGCACACAATTTCTACACAGTCATATCAGTTTAAAAGCCACATTCGTGCAATATTATCCAGAGACACGAGTCGCATTTTAGCTCAGCTTATGCGAAGCATCTGGTGCCAAGCGAAAGTTAAAGGGTGGGCCAGTCTCTCACAAGGCAAAGACAGAGCTCACTGCCTTAAGTTTATTTATTGCTTCAATTCAGAAAACCCAAGCTAAGCTAGGTATTTACGCCTCAGCTAGAATAGGTACTAGAATCAGTACCTTTCTCGTTTAGAGTTACCGCTACTTCTTTGTTCGATGCCATCGTCTTAATTACATGTAAGCTAACATTTATTATCAATCCCTGGGTGGATTCAAAAATCTTTGACGTAAGTTATGTGTTTCGCTAATTATACGTTTACTAATTAAAGATATTACACATTTTAACGATAGTGAATGATAAAAACCAAAAAAAAAATAAAAATGATAAACCAAAATAATAAACCAAAAATATATTTAACAATTTTGAAGACTTGTTTTTAAACTAAGAATTAAAAAGTAATCCTTTTTTCTCAAAGAGAGACTTTAGGTCTGCAAATATTCTTATAGAACATAAAGTATATACAAATTTTATATGAATCCAATCACCCTCCTGTTGGAGTCGTCTCCTTCAATCCTCGTCTAAGAATATAAGGATAAAAAATAAATACATCGGGCCACGTCAACTGTTCCCATGAAATCTCTGTGATTTTTTGAAAAGTGACAACAATTGTAAAAATCTGTACATAATAGCATTACAAAAAAACACTTTGAACCGTTTTACTCGTTTGCAATAATCAAATGAAATTTGTTATGCCAGTTTTGAAGTGTTTTCTCTTTATAATAAGAATTTTCTCTAAAATATATTTGTAAAATTATCATTTTTTCATAAACAATTATTTAAATAAATTCGATGACTTATAACTTCTAGACATCTGATCGTAGTGGAAAGTTAACATAATGTAGTATGAATACTTTGTCCCATTCTTAGAAAAAATAATTTTTAATTCTCCCTCTGACAGTATTAAAAAAATGTTTTTGTCGCGGGCGCTGCGTAACAATTATTGTCGCCTCGAAGGGCGCAAAGTGGGAAAAAAGCACTTTTTTGGGACAAAAATCAGGCGACTCCTCAATTTTCAACGAATCACAGTTTTTTTTTCCAAATACTCATGGAGAATATTACTTTAACGTTGAGGTGCACGTTTTCTAAATTTTTTATTTAATAATTTGTTATTTAACTTAAAATTTGAAATTGGTTATATTTGCAATATTTACTCAGTCCCATTCATCGATATTTGTTCACAAGGGTGTAAAATTAGTAAAATTACATTTTTTTGACTAAAAATGTAACTTGTAGATAAATATCCTGTATTTTGTTATTGTTATAAACAAATTATTGGATTCACCTGTTAACTGTTGCATTTTCGGATTTTGATTGTATTTTTTACATAGATTTTTTTTGTAGAAATGTGAAGAATTCATTTTTTAATTGTGAACAAGCTCCAAATAACAATTATAATTAAAAGTTCAAATGATTTTTATAAAGAAATTTACTTATTTGTCATATATATA
This sequence comes from Neuroterus valhalla, assembly GCA_011762715.2. Lineage (NCBI taxonomy): Eukaryota > Metazoa > Arthropoda > Insecta > Hymenoptera > Cynipidae > Neuroterus > Neuroterus valhalla. The sequence goes on from WSXT02143727.1 coordinate 5,198, forward strand.
CTTCGAAAATTTTCTTTTTGGTCTAATAATTTATTTTCAGCTGAAGAACAAGAATATGACACATTAGAGTTCCATGAAACATTATTTGTCATTGTTATGAATAATTTGTATAAACAAATTCACTTATTTGGCTTATCTGTGCATCGCAAATTTTTCTTTTCTGTGGAATCATTCACTTGCGTCTGAAGAACAAGAATATTACACAATAGAGTTTAATGAAAGAATATTTGGCATTTAAAAAAAAATTTCATAAACAAATTCACTTATTCTTCATATCAGAAAAGTTTTTTGTATGAGTATGAAAAAAAGTAACAAATAAGTATAAACAGCCCCGTTTGTAGCGGAAGACGCATGCGTCAAGCGCGCCGTTCGAGGCTACAATTGTTACGCGGCACCTGAGACAATACCTTTTTTTTAATACCTTTTTTTAATGAGAATTACGAATTTTTTTTTTTAAAGTTATGATTATTTGCATTTGTTTCAATAATTATTTCTGAAGAAATGATATTTTTGCAAACATAATTTAGAGGAAATCCTCATTAGAAAGGGAAAACGCTTCACAACAGTCATAACAAATTTCATTCGTTTATTGCAAACGAGTCGTAAATTATTAATTTTTCTATTAAAAGTTGCGAAAATCATTATCATTCAAATAAATGGAAACGCTGCGGATTTTTGAAAAACTGTTCGAAGTCTTTTTGCAATGGTACTATGCATGGATTATATTTTTTTGGAAAGCTATAGCTTTTCAAAAAAATGTCGTATACTAACAAGATTGTTTAAATATACGATTAATGTGCACCCATATAGAAAGAATAAGCAGAAAAATATAGATTATTATCGAAGGAAAAACTATCTTTCAATTCTGAGATCAAAACCAGACTCTTTTATTATATCCACTGATCATAATGTATGCGATAATAGAAAATTATAATATTGGACGAAGTACCCATTCAGTTTTAAGATACAGATACAAAATTTTGTTTGCGATTGTTCAATGTATAGACACAACATTTTTCACTTATGTATAAATTTGAATGTATTCGAGATGAGGAGTTAAATTTGAAATGAGTTTGAATTGAATAAGTCCAATATAAACTTCGTCGTCAATCAACTCTCAAGCCTTTCTTTTCCATTTAAACCAACGATTATCATTACCTTCAAATGCAAAGCTTTTACGTGCTACGGCTTTTCCCGCACACAACTTTATAGTGGTAAGCTTGGTTTTAAAGGATGCAGGTCTTCAAAGTGAAAAGTTTTTTAAGCCGATGCACATTTCAGTGTTTAATAAATGGAGGTTGAGTTGAGTCAGAAATTTTCACGTAAATGTTGGGGAGTTTTTTCATCTTTCTCTATGAAACCCAATGTTTCAAGGTATTGTAATATCTCATTATAAGTCCGTCCAAAAAAGAAAGGAATCCAATTTTGTGGACTTCGTTATGACCTGAGATTAAAAGAAACAATTGAAGAGTTAAAAAAAAATGTTGTAGGATTATATGAAATTTTTAGGACTCCTAAATTCATGAGTTCATAAAATAACATGAAAGATTGATATGAATTGGAAAAACACTCCAATTTTTTTTCTCCGTTTGAGAATATTTTTTTAGATTTTCTTTTGACTCGGATGAATGCATGATATTATGTCGCTAAAATACTAGAATTGTTTCGTAATTAAAATTCTTTTCCTAACCTTATACACTCATGTTCAATAGGGTGCTCGAAAAATTATTTTTTGCGCATTTTTATGCAGAACGCCTAAAAAATTTGTTCGAATACACAAAACAAAAACACAATTTTTTTTTTTTGAAAAAGAACAATACTTAGAGGTGGCGCAAGCCCCATGAAGTTTAACACGTATTTCCCATGAGAAAAAAATACGTTTTGGTAAATTTTATTCAGAATTCTCGATATTAGGTGAATCGAGTTTGAAATTCACCATCTCTCTTCACAATCAGTCACATAATGCGAAAAAATATTACTTTTCAAGTATCATCCCCATAAGTCTGTTTTAAAGGGTTCCAAAAAACCCTAATAAGTGAAAAAAATGGGTTTTTCAAGTTCTTGGTGCTCATCATGATTTTTTTTGCGGTTTTTGAACGCAGATTGTTTTGAACACATGAAAAACTACTTTATACTGAAAATGAGATGTTTATTCAAATTCTTTAAACAATTTATTATTGTTTTTAGCAACTTTCTTTGAGAAAAGGGTTAGAAAGTCAAGGTTTTTTTCTGGATATTTCAACTTATTTTCAACGTTTTAGTTAGAGCTGAGTAATAATTGATTAAAGTTAACAAAAATAATGGTCTAAACAATGTTTTAATAATTATAACAATATTCTCTTAGAATAATGCTACAAAGTTGAAGTTTTTCTGGGATTTTCAACTTTTTGTCCACTTTTCACTTACAGTAGGTAATTATTTGATTTGATTTAGCAAAAATAATTGTTTAAACAAACTGTGAATGTTTATAGCTTTCTTCTCCTAGATTATTACTACATAGTTACGGTTTTTTTTCTGAAAGTTTCACCTTTTTATCACTTTTCAATTATATTCAAGCAATAATTAATTCATGTTCAAAAAGTAATTATTTAAGCAATCAATTATAATTGCTTATAATAATTTCTTTGCCTAATGATAGAAACTTGCAACTTCTTCTGAAATTTTCAACTTTTTGCCTACTTTTCACTTGAAGTGAGTTAATATTTAATTAAATATAACAAAAGAATTTTTTTAACAAATTATTATCGTTTATGGCTTTCTTCTCTTAGATTAGTGCTAAAAAACTGTGGTTTTTTCTAAACTCTTAAGAATTTTGTCCACTACTCAATTAGTGAGGTAATAATCAATGCGAGTAAACAAACATGCTCATTTAAACAATTTATTATTGTTTTTAATCATTTCCTCTTGGATAGGTGCTAGAAAGTTCTAGTTTTTCTGAAGTGTTTACCTTTGCACTGAATAGAATTTGAGAGAAATTCAATCGGATTGAATTAGATTGACTGAGATTGAATTGATTTCATTGTTGGTTAAATCAGATTGTTTTTTATTTATAATAAAACTTTTTTATTTTGAAATATATACCCTAAAACTTTTTGAATAAATCTTTATGTTTTTAGGTTGAAAATTCAACTCTCTGGTTGAAAGTTGAACTGCTCTCTTAAAAATTCAATTTTTGCGTTGTACATCCATAATTCCAGTACAAAATTCGAAATTCAAATTTGACGGAATGAATACAGCTTCTTTATTTTAATTCATTTTTGTTCAACATTGGGCAAAGAACAAAAATAATTCACCTGAAAGAATACAATACCATTTAAAATATGATCCTCTCTAATGTGTCTTTATTATTTGTTCACAACTAAAAACGTGAAGCAAAGTCAAACATTTGAGAAAAAAACGCAACTGTTAAGCACTTATCTGAGAGAAAAAAGCCATTAACAATAATAATTTGAATAAACAATTATTTTTGTTAAATTAAAAGTAAATATCAACTCACTTCAGGCGAAAATAGGGCAAAAAGTTGAAAATTTCAGGAAAAAACCGTAACTATGTAGTATTAATCTAGAAGAAGATATCAATAAACATGTACAATTTGTTTGAACAATTATTTTTTCGAAATAAAATTGAATTAAGTTGCTAAAAACAATAATAAATTGTTTGAAGAATTGAAATAAACATCTTATCATCAATATAAGGTAGTATTTCATGTATTTGAAATAATATGCATTTAAAAAACCGAAAAAAAATCATGATTATGGCAATAAACTCGAAAAACACATTTTTTTACTTACGGGTGAAAGTAACATTTTATTCGCATTCTCTGACTAATTGCGAATAGAAATGGTGAATTTCCAACATGATTTATCTAATATTGATAATTCTGAATAAACTTTAATAAAACTTCTTTTTTCTTATAGGAAATGCGATTTAAACTTCATAAGCCTTTGGCCACCTCTGAATATTTTTTTTTCAGAAAAAAGAGTTTATTTTTTTGTGGATTCGAACAAATTCCTGGGCGTTTTGCATAAAAGTTCGAAAATAAAATTTTCAAATGCATTTTCGGACCACCCTAATGTTCAACTTACGGGAGGTGTTACATAGTTACGGATCATTAGAAAAAAATAAATATTTCTTCACTCTGAAAGACCCTTCTTACATGTTAAGATGATTTTGGTCTCTACAGAAATAATTCCCCATAACCTGTCCATTTTTGAGAAATCTAATTTTAATGATGTTATTTGTAACGTATCCAAATTTTGTTCAAGAAATTTCGATCAACTCAGAGTTATCCTCAGCCATATCTTCGCATCAACCTCAGAGCTGAAATGGCTCACTGGGTTCTAGTGTTATTAGTTATATGGTCCCCCTAAACGGAAATAATAGTGTTCAAGAGAAGACGTAACTAATACTTTATCTAGAAGTGAATTGTGGAAATGTCTCGTCTGCCTGAACAGCGTTAATAGCGGTAAATCCTCTACGCATGCAGTGTAACTTGCTCCTGGAGGCAAGGAAATAGTATTATCTCGGATTAAATGTTAACATGACTTAGAGCAAAGGTCTGCGTTCAGCCCATCAAGTATGGAGCTTATATCCGCCGGAAGTACGTGGTTATGGACGGGACGCGATGCTAGCACGAGAGAGCAAATGCACGGTCCGCTGGTCTAATCTGGGGTTAAGTTGAGGAAGGTTAAGTTGGACGAGTCTCTACCCTGCCGGCATTAGTTGTACCCTGCTGAGTCCAACATTCTCCTGCAAAACTTTGTTGGACTATTGAAGACTCCTTTCCTACCTTTACTTGACCACGCAACAGACCACAACCCAGAAGAAGTTAATAAGAGAGGGGGGGGGGGGGGTCGAGAATTGTAGAGAGGAAAGAAACTCGCTTGTAGCTATGTGACTATTCCCTTCCAACTTCCAGGATAACTTAACTTTGTCTTTATATGTACGCCCTTTTGGGTCACGAGCTAACGTGGGATGCATAATTCTTGCTGTACAGACTCGACCCGAGCAGTGTTAAGTACACTGGCAATTTCACCTTGTAATGTCGTGCCTCAAGTTGTTCGCTTGCCAGTTGAAACAAATTTGTACTATCAAAGGAAACGAAGAAATAGATTAAAATTCTTGCCACAAAAATAATCCTTCTCAAACTCTTTCGCTAATTAGACCGCTAATTTAATCTTTGCTACTTAGGGGCCGTTCATAAACTACGTTACCCATTCAGAAGGG
>WSXT02143738.1:0-10423 GCA_011762715.2 Neuroterus valhalla
GAAGTTTAAAATATGAGTATATTTCATACTTTGACTAAAATGGCCAGGCATTTCATAGAATGTCTAGGCATTCTATAGAATGCCTGACCATTTTAGTCAGAGTATGAAATGGACTGTTTTTTATACGCTTTGACTAGAAATTCTATAGAATGCCTAGTCATTCTATAAAATGACGAGCGCTTATTAGGCAAAGTATAAAATATTTTCAATTGGTTCTATAACAGTAAACATTGCATTTAAAATAGCGCACATTAAAAACATTAAATATACTTAACTTCGTTCATTTTATTTTGAACAATGTTGCTTACATAAAAAATGATACCATTAAAAATAATTTATTTGGTGCAACACGATAATCTGTTATGGCACCTTGAACTGCTAACGCGTTCCTAAAGTATAGAAACCATCGTTAGTTTTTTTAATTACAACGGCTTATAAATAGCTAAATGAAATGTAAGTAATGTAAGCTAAATGTAAAAATCTGCCCGCTGCGCGGGCACATTCTCATAGCACGCTTCGCGCTCGGCCTTTGTACCTCCCTACAGTTTCATATAGAGCTTGTGGAACTCAAAAGCGAAATGTCGACTACTTTAATTTGATGAGTGTGAATTCTCTTTTGTTAAAGCTATTCCGGCTTTCACGAATACATTCTCATCACGTGTCTCGTGCTGCGCTCTCGATCAAAGTTTGTCCAAAGCGATAGAGAAGTTTTGTTGCCTAATTCTTTTCACATGTTGTGTAGTTTTTCTAGAAACTCAATTTTTAATTTTATTTTGTACGATTGAAACGAAAACTGCGCGTCCAATGGGAAAAATTATAACAAATTCACAGACATTCTTTTGGGGTGAATCTATTTTCCATTTTTTTTTGTGCGACCAAAATGGGAATTTTCGATTTTTTGAGAAAATCGAAAAAGTTGTATTCACCATCTTGTAGGGCTCTCCTGAGGAAACATTTTTTTCTCTCTGACTTTCTTTTCAATCTTGCTTTGTTTGGCTAGAAGTTCTGATTTCCCTTCATATTTCCAAATTTTGAAAATGCCACAACTCTGACAATTTTGTTTTCATTAAAAAATATTATGAGGATGAATTGTTTCATTTCTTACCAACTACAAGAAATCGTGCTTAGAATTTTTGAGTCTTGGAAAAAAAGTCCAAAAAAGAGTTGAAAATGCCCCCCCTCTTTCAGTTTTCATCCAAAATAGCTGGTTAACGAACTTGACCTGTATTTTTGGTCCCTATAAATGTGTGTCAAAGGGAAATCCAATCCGAGTAGTCTTTCAAAAGTAATGGAGTACACAGACACCAACGACAACGACGACGACGACGACAACAGACAGACAGACACCAACGTAGAAACTACTTTTTCGGAATCAGATGGTCTCAAAACGTGGAAATTTCATGAACTCCGCGAAAGTCAATTTTCACATAAAACCAATACCTTCTCATTATGATGAGAATGTAATAAATGTAAGCGAAAGCACTGTCAAAACACTATAGAACTTTGGGTAAATTATAAACGAGGGACATCGAGTTTGCCACACCACTACACACTTACTTGAAAACATAAACACAGGTGTACTAGACGTTTCATCCCTTGAATTATACACTTTGACTAAAGTGTCTTCGTCATTCTATATATAAAATATGAGTTTATTTCATACTTTGACTAAAATGGCCAGGCATTCTATACAATGCCGAATTCAACGCTTTGCCTGTAACACACACACACACACACACACACACATATATATATATATGCATATATCAATTATATATATTATCTAGAAATTCTTTCGAATCACATTTCACAAGTTACACCCACAACAAGTTTTGTTCAGGCGATACACATGAGTGTTTACGAAATACATATGTAATCACTATTAATTTCATTTCAAAGTCGACTTCCATACGAACGGACTTACATTTCACCTAAGCACTTTTTTCTTTCGAGCATAACCTTCCAATCGTGATAAAAGCATAGTATCTCATCAAGCTCATGACTTACTATGTTTTGGCATTTGAATGAAGACTTGCTAGATATAGCATGGTGTGAACGGGCAGATTGATTCACTTGATGCCTTTATTAAACCTAGAAAGTCCAGTTTTTACATGAAATCTAAAACTTTTAATATTTTACGGCGTATATCACCATCAATAATGGCATATTACGACTTAATATTCATAGGATTAAACATGAAACATGTTTTCAAACGTCTTTCACATTTTATAAGTCAGTTGGTCGTGGGGGCTAAGGCATGAGCTTTGGACCCACGGTACTGTCTGGTTGTGGGTTCGATTCCCGCTTCGCACCCTGGAAGAGCTTCGGCGGGCCACGGAGAGTCGTGAGCCCGGTACCTCTAGAGTTCTTGAAGTTCTCCAAGTATTAAGTAGCTGTTGCTCTTTGTGGTTCGGAACCCACCGTAAACTGTAGGTCCCCCTCACCCCTGAGTTACTGGTGAGGTGTGCAAAGGAATAGAGAGAAGGTTATGCCGAGACTCTGAAAACCCGTAACAGGGAGAGAGTATAAACAAATATTCCAGAACTACTCAGCACGTGTTTCCAAAAAGCGATTATTCTGTGAAATCGATTCAATGTGCCTTACTAGGTTTTACGTAAGGACAGCAGGCTTGAGTGAGGAGGATGCAGTAACCATGAGAGCAAAAAAGACAGTTGAAGCGACGTTGCCAAAATTTATGCTAGTTATTGTCGATATTTCTAATAACGATATTAAAGATTTTTTCCTTCTATATGGTCCTCAAATAAGATTCATGAGTTTAGAACGAAATATCTTTATAAAATAATTGAAAAATCGCTTAAAATAAGAATTTAAATCCGTTTAATTCTGATCGCGTGCAGTGGGCAGCAGATTTGAAATGCGGACACATTCGTAAAAAAGTTTTTCTCCGGTTTCAGAGGGTCTCAAAACGTGGACATTGGATGAAAACAGGAGGGAAGGGGGTCAAATTTTATACAGATTTAATACCTTCTGCGATGAGAATGTGAAAATTCAAAATACTTGGACCTATTAGGATTGGACTACTATTCAGGCTTTTCACTTCTTTTATGCTTTTTCTTCCTCATCAAATCTTTCTTCAATAAACAGACTGGCCGATTTGTTATGGAACTGGTCAGAGCCCATTCTTACCTGACCAGTGAATGTTGGAAGATGTTACTAATGTAGTTGAATATCATGAATGTGGACTTTTCCCATAGAATAGGGTGCAGGCGCATTTCGAGTTATTTCTTCATACAGAATTGAGGTGTGATTGCAGAATGTCTGTGCTCAAAAAGGCTGCATCAAAGATTTTGGTTGCAAAAACGTACCCCACTGGATGCAACCTCCATAGAAACCTTTGTAACACCATACATTCCACTTTTATTTTGTATCCATACACACGACATAGAAAATGATCATCCAATGTCATAATCCTGTTCATCACTGTGCTAAATTCGCTGAGATACTTTTAGGAAATGAGTGAGTCGAAAAACGAATTCGCGATTTCCTGTGCGTGGAACGCAGAGGGAGCAACAACATGTCCATTTCCTCGTCACTCCTATCAGAAAAGATTGTTCCTACTTTACCGACGTTTCTAACTCCGAAATCCTGGCCTAATCTTATTACTCGAACAAGTAGGCGAAGCTGGACGTTCTGTAATGATAACAGTGATCCTAATGTACCTAGGCTTCCAGGAGAGTGTAGAGTCAATGTCTGTATTAATATAGATATCTTCATTCCGGAGGAGAAAAGAGCATGCCTATATCATTTGGATGAACGCGACTTTACTTGAGCGCCTCTTCTCTCCGCAATGAGGAAAGTTTCAGAGAAGCAAAATTTGAAGCTATGTCTTCTATAACAGAGGAACATTTTCAAAAATTGTACACATTCTGCGTTCTGATTCCTTGGTTACATATAGACATGGTGTTACAAAGCATGACCATTGTTACGGAAAGAGAGTCTCTAATGCAGCGATTTTTGACTGGAAATATTTGATAGAGGGACGTGTACGAATTAAGTAAGGGTTATTTTTTGAATTTTGCCCCCCCCCCCCCCTCCGTTTTGTAATGCTTTCTCTATAGTGAGTATGTATAAATTAACATAGACGTAAGATTTCGCTGACCTTCCCAATCCCTCAAACGTCTTACGTAATTTGTGCACGTCACCTTATCAGCAATTATTTATTAGAGATGAATATACAGAAAGACATGTGACAGATACGCCTTGCAATGAACGTGGGTTTATTAGGGTCAGAGTATATTCCCGTTTTCGAAACGCGCAGAGGTAACAACTGTGAATAGCGTTCAATAAAATTTTTGATCTGTGGCCAGGCAATAATGAATTAATTCGCGGCAATTACTGTACATGTAAATCAGAAGCAGAACTCTGGGCACGTGTACACATTTCGCGAGCGTTTAATGGTTCCTGGGCTACGCACGGCACCAGCAGAACGTTAGGTATCGTCCATCATCCTTGCTACATAGGATTCTAGATGCTACCTAAAGGGGGAACAGATTAACCTGAACTTAGAAACGTAAATCTTGCGATGGATTTTATAAGTTAGAAATATTTCGCTACTCTGGTTCCACAAAATCTTTAGATAACAAGAAAACTTCATGCAAATTCCAGCTTTTGAACTGTATATAATATTTCTTAGATTACTAATTTCTTATTCTTTTCTGGATGCATAAGGATCATCTTCCCACAAGATAAAGGTTCTCCAAACCGATCATTCTCTTTATTATAATTTTGCAAGAGAAAGGCTTCTGAGAAATGCCACTTCTTCAATTTTGAATAACAATTTTGAGGTCACTATTCTTTTTCGGATTCCCAAAACCATAAAAACCACCCCCTAAGCGATTGGTGTGGTGCGCAATAGCTATTTACACCACATTACTTTTGCGATATACATTCCCTTGGCGCTAGGCTATTCAGGTCAAGCCTGAAACTGGATACAACTCGCAAAAGAAATTTATCCGAATTCAGGCACATAAGAATACCATACTATTTATACTCTTACAGCAGTTTTCAGAGCAAGTTCATATTTTGAGCATTTAGCGTTATCAACTGTTTCAAGAAGCGCGCGATACATTTTTTGAAATAACAGCGCTGTGTTTCAAGATGAAGTTGGCACTTTATCTGTGCTTACGGAAGGCATGTTTTGAATTTTAGCCTACATTTCGGGCGCCTAGCGTTTGATCGGTTAGAGCAGCGCGCGATGTATATCATTGTGAGATGAACTCATTTGATATTAATTTAACGGGGTACCGTTTTCAACGTTATAGTAGTGACGTTTTATCAACTTTAAATCTTGAGCGTTCAACGTTTGGTAGTTTTGAGAATTTTACAGTTTAGACAGTCTGATATGATCCTGTTTCTTGTTGAATATTTCAATGTATATGTCTTTATAGATTTCAAATGCAAGGTTGGGAGAAAATAAAAAAAGTTTCCCTCATCTATTCAGTGCTTTCAAAATAACTCAAAATATTATTATATACCGTAAAGTTATTCCGAAAAGTCGAAAACGGAACAATCTCTTTTTTTTAAGCTCTAGAAGATATCATGAATGCTAATTATTTCAGAGCAGAGACCAACAATATTTCTTACCTTCAACTCTATTTATTCCAAAGAATAAATAAAGGCGTTGTTATCATAACAGAGTAATGAAAAATGGTATATAGAGGAGTCGGCTGTTGATTAATTTTTCACAAACAGTTCTTGACTAATCGGTTTTCTGTTATCTATAGCTGTGTCTATTAGAAAAGATGAATACTCTTACTGGATTTCTCCTCCATATTTCAGCGGTTTTTCTGTATTTTGAAAGTAAGTGTGATTTCATATTAAAATTATCATTTTTGAAAAATATTATTTATACAAAAACATTTCTTCCCAACAACTCACATCCACTCATGTTGAGATATAGAAATAAAAATCTCTTCATCCTGTTCTTTCCCTTTTTCCCGACCTAAGGTCTTTTTCTTTTCTAGTTTTTCTGTTATTTTTATGGAATAATATTCCCATCTCATATTTTTATCACGTGTTCTTTGTCTTACCTCCCTCACCTTAGCTGATTCTTTTTCCCCCTTTTTTCTTATTCCGTAGGGTTCGTCGTCCCGAATTTCGGGATGACTAGCAAATTTTGCGCGTTCGGCTGAGGGGGATTTTGAGGATCTTGTGGAAGGCTCCCGGAGTCCTCGTAAAGGGCTCTGGAAAGCCTCCTCGAAACTCTTAGCCTCGGCAGGAATGGCGGCGACGGCGAGATATTTTTATATTATAGAGGGGCAAAGCACGTAGATATTATTGATATACCTCTCCAACCTTCCCCTCTTTATACCCTGCTAAGAAATTTTTAGGCCTGCTCTTCCATCTTCCTAATCTTCATTTGGGGTTTTGTCTCAAGCTACTGTTTTACTCCTTGAGAGAAGAAAGTACTCCTTACTTCCTAAGGAGTGAAAATCACACTCATATGCATAAAACAATTCATGATTATTGATCATCATTATGATTTTAATATCTCTGGTAGTTTAGAAACTCTTTCTTATCATCCTAATGTACTTTGACAGAGTTAAAAAAAAACGATCTCTTATCTTATTCAGCTCTTCGAGATATCGTAAATTTCAACTATTTCACATATGAAAAGTTTGAAGAGCTGATATCATCAATCTTCCCCCTTCCATTCTATTCACCTTGAATGATAAATAAAGCGTTGTTATCAGATAGATAGCATAGAACTTCATGTCGACCTTTGAGCCATTTCTCATACGTATTTCTTAGGCAATCCGTATCCAGTTATCAATAATTGTGTCTATTGAAAAAAATGAAGACTCTCACTGAAATCCTTCTTCTCACATTCGCAGGTTCCCTTCATGTTCAAAGTAAGAGTAATTCAATATTAAAATTACAATTTCTTATCATGTCTGCATCTATATGCATATATATATATATAAGTTTTGAAAAACTCATGCCCATCAGGAGTGAGATTTTGAAATAAAAATCCCCCCCCCCCCCTTGAGGCTCTTAACACATATCGTCATTTTCTTCTCGACTGTCCCTGATATTCTGATAAAATATTTCTCCCGTTCTAACATTTCAATTTCGTAATTGACACTTTGTCAATATTTTGTATTCCTCTGAATTGCTCTTCCCGTTCCGAAATACTTATAATTCCACTTCTTCTTTCATCTATTGCACTCTTCCTATTTTTTTACCCTTGTTGACTCATTTTTTCTACTGAATCCTCTAATATTCTTTTTAATTTTCCCATCACTATTCCTAACTGCCTCAACGGTTTGAATCTAGCTTCTTCTCTAGATGGAGCCTCGTTTTATTCATTCGTCACCAACAACAACATGCTTTGTGCACTTGATTTTATATAAATAAACAAAGGAAACTTAAATGAAAGATAGATCACTTATTTAATTGACTATTAAAGCTGTGATGACTTTTATATTGGTAGTTCTCGAAGATATTTTTATATTCGCCTCAAAGATTTCAAAAATGTTAGCAGACTTGATGATAACGCACTGCTTTTGTACAACTGTTTTGTACAACAACAATGAGTTTGATCATCAGTTTGACTTCAAAGCTGCCAGAAGTATTGGCTTGAAGATCAATTACTGAAAAATGCATATAAAGAAATATTTCCTTATATTGAACTTTGATTGTAATATATCATGTTTTGCTGTCCTGCTTCCAATTTTGTACCTTCTTGATTGCTTTGTATATCTTTCACTTGGAGAGCTAAGCCGCCATAAATTTTCTTCCTATCATCTCAGATTTGTCTGGATATCAAGAGATACATATTGATATTCTAAACTCCTTTTTTAACCTTGACTTTCACATGTCTATGACTTTAGATTGAATGTTTCTTCGACTTTCGCTACATTTTTTTCAGTTCTATCTGTGGATGGGACAAATATGTAAGTTTAGATAACATGTTTTATCTGCTCTCACTTTACGCATCAAACCTTTCCGTTCGCTAAATATATTTTTTTCAAATTAACTCCATTCTTTTCCTCCTTTTGACAGGTTTTCCGAATCCTTGTTTAACCACTTACAATTTTGATACCTAGCCATATCAACAGACACGACACAAATTGTTTATTTCTTTTCCCTATCATATTTCTTCTGCGAAAAACTATATTTGGGGCAGGAAAAATTCCGTAACACCAACATTCTACTCTCCTCAAGGTTGCTGATTACGAATGTTTGGTCAAAAATTGAAGATTTTAAAATAAAAGATTTTGAATGGCGACAAAAAGTTAAAATAGTGACGGATCGAACTAAAAGTTATCATCCAGGGATTTCTGCTATCGCCTTAAACGAATTTCTGATCAGTTATTCAAAATTAAAAATAGTGGCGAAAATTCATTGCAAATGACTTTTAAAAACATAAAAATTGTATTAGAATTCTTCAAAGACCAAGCATTCGCGAAAAATGATAACGCTGTCCGATATGACTATTATCCTTCAAAAACGTCCGGGTTATCCTTATATAATTATTGGCTTCGACTGAAAATCGTTTGACAGGGAGAGTCCACCTCGTTCAGTATTTATCTCGTTCTCAACACTTTTTGAAAGCCTTTACGAATAATACGACGTGCTGAAATCTTCAAACAAAGCCTCCATGAAAGCTTGAAACTTTCTCTTCAAAGCTCTCGTACTACAAAAAAAAGGAAATTAGCATCAAACAATTGTTAATTGTTTTTTAGTTTCGTTATATGGTGCAGGTCAGGCTCAAAGTACGCATAGACCTTCCCATTTCTTCCACGAAGTTGTTGATGCGTATACGCGGCCATCACGTCACTCGCCGCGTATCCAAAAATGTCGGTCCATTCACGTTAGCCATGGTGAAAATTTAGGAAAATGTGTATCTCTTGAACTCGTTTCTTATGCCACGATTGGGTAGAGATCAAGGGTCTCTTGAATTGCGTTGGATATATTTCAGATTTCTGCTGATTGGTTTCTGATAGTACTTTCGGATACAAGTGCACAAAGGTGGCTTTCCCGCAAGAGTGGGGAGGCGCAGCACGAGCCTGAAGGTGACCTTTGATTCACTTCCAGTCAAGTGCTATATGCCTCTAGACGAGTAAGACATTGACACGCGAACTTGTGATAGATCTAGTCTATAAATCCGTGTTCAGATATATCAGGTTCGAAAGCCTGATCAGATGTGCTCTGCGACATCAATAATCTCTTTTGGCGCGTCACTATCTTGACAATCCCGAGTTGGATTTATCTCCTTTGTTTTGCTTCTATATCTTCACTTTTGCTTTCTGCCAAAATTTGGCAATGCGATGCATTGTCCTTCATATCAAGAATCAACCATCTCGTTCCATTACAAGGGAATTTCCTCATACTCTCGTTCCTCACCAGCTTCACGACTGTGAACTTCCTGAGTCGCAATTCGTGAGGTAATGAATTCGGAGTATTCAGAGAATTCGAATACTCTGGTATAACAGCTTCGTGATTGATATCACCCTTATCAATCATTATTTCTGCGCTTTCCATGCTGGTGTAAATTTTTTCAGTTCCTGTGTCAAGAAGATGAACAACTTCTTTGCTGCTGAAGCAAATTGTTTATTTTCGATGAAGTTTTGTCTGTGTCCCTCACGATATCAGAATCGACTCACATTCAAATAAGTAGCACTATTAGCATTCACAACGACATCGATTCTATTTAATCGATAATCAGAGACAACACTCACGCGCACATATCCTGATGATAATAATGAAATTTAGACGTTCATCGCTGTGAATCAGAGGAAACAGCTATTAGAAAGCGGCCATTCTAGAAATTATTGTCTTCTGAATAGCTCATAAGATATTTACTATCATCGTCATGTCAGAAGTATTTATGTAACGTGTGATATTTTATATATGTTATTGGAACGCAAGAAGATTTGGAACATTTTTCAATTTGATCAGTTCCTCTATA
The DNA here is from genome assembly GCA_011762715.2 of Neuroterus valhalla. Taxonomy (NCBI): domain Eukaryota; kingdom Metazoa; phylum Arthropoda; class Insecta; order Hymenoptera; family Cynipidae; genus Neuroterus; species Neuroterus valhalla. Next base: position 9,935 of record WSXT02143738.1, read on the forward strand.
GAACTCAAACAATAATTAATTGTGCAGAAAAGATTAAAATCACGTCTTGAACGTTTTTTTTCTGGACTTGATTCACAGTACCAATTGTTTTTTACCTATGATATTCCAAAAATTCACTCGTCAAAATTAATGTTACGAAATTATACGAAAATACACTAGTCATCCGTTTTCATTCTTATAAGTGCTTTTTTTGGTTTTCTAAGTTCGAGGTACGGCGTTTTGACATTTACCGTTGAATTCAAAGATGAGAGTCGATTTTGAAATACTTGGACATGTCTATAAAACTATAAATAGTACAATATATATTCATATTCTATACCTTTTTTTTGGCCAAGATGTCGGGTTTCTTGGCCCTCTGTGACACTAGGGTGTAGAAATTTGACATTCAATTTTTTTACGTTATCAGGTGCAGGCGGATTTCCAGTTACTGATCCATATACACTCGAGGTAGAAATGAAGGATGGTTGTATTTATGGGGGAAAAATCTCG
>WSXT02143749.1:0-10422 GCA_011762715.2 Neuroterus valhalla
TGTTTCAACGAAATGGTTGAGATTTGAACTAAAAAAATTATCATTTTCAAACAAAAATGGAATAGTGACATTTTTGGTTCAAAAAATTAATTTCAAACCAAGAATAACTTTTTTTAACTAGATGAGTGTTCGACTAAAATGAAAAATGTTCAGCTGTATAAGTTGAATTAATAACCGTATTGATGGCTTTTTAAGAAGAATATTAACTTCCAAAGAAAAAGGTAATTGTCTACCAAAAATAATTTTTCAACAAAATATGTGAAGTTTCAACGAAGTAATTGAATTTTCAATTGGGAGAGTCAAATTTTTACTGAATTGTCGAATTTCGAACATTTTCCATTAACAAAGTTTAAATTTAAAACAAGTACTTGATTTTTTGACTGAAAAATGATGAATTTGCGATGAACAATATAAACAAGTTTTCTATTATCATTCAGAAATATTTCTTCTTTGGAGTACTATTTCTCCTCTAGAGACTGCTTGAAGTACTTTCTTTATTTGAAATAAAGAAGAGGGAAATTCAAAATTGTGACGAATTATGAATTGTAGGGACGATTTTGAAAAATTTCTCATTTCTATATCCGAATTAAAATTGGTTTAAAAACTCTCTGGCCTAATTAAAAACTATAATTATTTTCTGAAATTCCCTGTTCCAAGTCAGATAAATGAGGAAAAACAAATGGAACGTGATAAATACATTTTTTTTTTAATTTAGACAACCATTCTTTCTGTATGTTTTGGCTATATCATCAATTCGATGATCAAATTTGAGTCAGCTTGAAAGAATCTCACAGAGAAACAAATTGGCAAAACGTTATTTTTATAATGACAAAAATTAAAATTCTCACTCTCATGAAGTATAGATATATTTTAATATTTTGAGAATCAGATTAAAGGAATGTTACATTCTCGTGTTTTCTTTGATAGAATTTTGAAGATTCTAGGTTGAGTCTAGTTGATTCCTAGTTTTTAATTGAATTCCCGATCATTTCCTAGTTTTTTCCCGGTCAATAAAATTGCCGGTCATTTCCCGGTTTCCCGGTTAAGTCGCCACCCTGAAGTTTTCGAAGTTTCCGCTAAAAGTTGCCGCCCCTCAATTTTTGCCGCTCTAGGCGACTGCCTACAATGCCTGCATGGTAAATCCGAGCCTGGGTTCACAATAATTGATCTTTGTTGTTTCAAAATAGACTTTTTTGTGGAACATTGAGCTGTGTTAAAAAAATTGCTCTTTCTGTCTCAAAAATTGTTGTTGGTTCACAGGAAAACTATTTCTGGTTTTATGCCAATTCTTATTGTTCAATAATTCGACCATTTGGTTCAAAATGCATCATTGTAAGTTGGAAATCCAACCTTTTGGTTGCAAATTGATCTCTTCTGTTAGAAAATCTGTTTTAGTCAGGAAGACTCATTGGTCATAGAAAAGAAACTTTTTTCATGACTAATGTCGAATCTAATCATGCAGATCTTAATAGGCAAATAATTAAGGGCATTTGTTAATCATATCATGAATGCATAGATTCAGTAGATCCATATTGCTTTTCTTTAGTCCATCTATTACAAAGAATCAGTTAGAGATTGGAGTTCTCAAAATTTCAATTTCGAAAAGCCATTTCGGTAGTTCACGATAATTCTAGGCTATTTTTTGGTTTTTCTGATAAAAAATGACATATTTTTCAGTAATTTCACGCATTTATAATACTTAATATTCAATACTATTTGCTTCCTTACATTATTTGAATTAATTAAAAAATTTCAGAACTTTTCGGTTAAAAATTCAATCATTTTTTTTTATTTCATTCTTTTTTGTCACAATTCCAACATTCGAGGGTCAATATTCTAGAAGGTATGGCTTCCAGAATCTAGAATTCTAGAAGGTACACCTCCTGCAATCTCCAATTTATTCTAGCTGAAGTCTATATCAGGCTTATTGGATTAAAATAAGAGCATCTGAGGTTTGCGCCCTAATTTAGGGTTTGAGATTTTAGGTGTGCCTTCTAGAATCTAGAGTTCTAGAAAGTAGACCTTCTAGAACCCTAAGTCCATGAAGCTAACAGAATGTTTTGGCCAATTACCTATTGAATTTGAATTCATGAGCAATGGATGTTAAATTTACTAATTTGAGGTTTAAGTTTCTAGAAGGCACGCCTCATTAAATCTAGAATTCTAGAAGGTATACCTCCTAAAATCTCAAATTTATTCTAACTTCAGTCTATATTAAGCTTATTGGATAAAATTATGAGCATTTGAGGTTTGATTTTCTAATTTGAGGTTTGAGATTTTAGGTGTGTCTTCTAGAATCTAGAGTTCTAGAAAGTAGACCTTCTAGAACCCTAAGTCCATGAAGCTAACAGAATGTTTTGGCCAATTACCTATTGAATTTGAATTCATGAGCAATGGATGTTAAATTTACTAATTTGAGGTTTAAGTTTCTAGAAGGCACGCCTCATTAAATCTAGAATTCTAGAAGGTATACCTCCTAAAATCTCAAATTTATTCTAACTTCAGTCTATATTAAGCTTATTGGATAAAATTATGAGCATTTAGGTTTGATTTTCTAATTTGAGGTTTGAGATTTCAGGTGTGTCTTCTAGAATCTAGAGTTCTAGAAAGTATACCATCTAGAACCTAAAGTCCATGAAGCTAACAGGATTTTTTCTGTAAATGCTTGTTGGATTTAAATACATGAGAATCGGAAGTTTAATTTCCTAATTTGAGGTTTAAGTTTCTAGAAGGCACGCTCCCAGAATCTAGAATTCTAGAAGGTATGCTTCCTGCAATCTCAAATTCATTCTAGCTTCAGTCTATATTAAGCTTATTGGATAAAAATATTAGCATTTGAGGTTTGATTTTCTAATTTGAGGTTTGAGATTTTAGGTGTGCCCGTGTGCTTTCCAGAATCTTGAGTTCTAGAATCTAAACAATCAAGAAACTCAAGTTCATGAAGCTGACAGGATGTTCTGTCCAATTTTTTATTGGATATAAAATCATGAGCATCTGAGTTCTAATTTTCCAATCTGAGGTTTCATTTTCCAATCTGAGGTTTCAGATTCTATAAAACTAACAGGTTGTTTCGTCCAATCGCTCGTTTGATTTAAAGTCATCACTTATCATCATCTGAGGTTTAGTTTCCTATTTCGAGTTGTAACATTATAGCAGGTAAGACTTCTATGATTAAGAGTTCTAGAAGGTTTACCTTCTGGAAACAAGAGTCTTCAGACTAACAGGGTGTTTGATGCAATTGCTTGGTGGATTTGATTTCGTGATCATCTGAGGTTTAACTTTCTATTTTGAGGTTCAAGATTCTTTAGGGTATACCTTCTAGAATCTGAAGTTTTTGAAATTAACAGGATTTTGTATTCAATCGGTAATAAGATCAAAATACATGAGGATCTGAAGTTTGATTTCCCAATCTGACGTTTAATATTCTAGTAAGTATGCCTTCTAGGATCAAGAGTTCTAGAAGGTATACCTTCTAGAATCTCAAGTCTATGTAATCAACAGGATGTTCTATCCAATCACTTTATTAGAATGAAATTCATGAGCATCTGAGGTTGAATTTTCTATTTCGAGGCTCAAGATTTTAGAAGGCGAGACTTCTAGGATCCACAGTTCCAGAAGGTATACCTTCTGAAATCAAGAGTCTATAAGACTAACGAGATGTGTAGTCCAATTGCTCATCGGATTGAAAGTCATTAGCTGAGATTCAGTTCCTATTTCCAGGTTTAACATTCTAGAAGGTAAAAATTCTAGAATCTAGAGTTCTAGAAGTTATACCTCCTGCAATCGAAAGTCTATAATACTAACAGGATGTTTGGTCAAATTACTTTGTGGATTTAAATTCATGAGAATCTGAAGTTTAACTTTCGAATTTAAATTTTTAAATTCTATGAGGTTTACCTTCCAGAATCTCAAGCCAATGGAGTTAACAGGAAGTTTTATTCAATCGCTTTATAAATTGAAATTCATGAGCATCTCAGGTTTAATTTCCTTATTCGAGGTTTAGGATTCTGAAAAGTGAGACTTCTAGAATCTAGAGTTCCAGAAGATTCGATTTCTGGATTCAAGATTCTATAGAACTTGCAGGGTGTTTTGTACAATCGCTCATCGGATCAAATGTCATTAGCTGAGATTTAGTCCCTATTTCCAGGTTAGAAGGTAAAAACTCTAGAATCTAGAGTTCTAGAAGGTATACCTTCTGGAATCTTAAATCTATGAAATCAACAGGATGTTTTATTCAATCACTCATTAGAATAAAATTCAGAAGCATCTGAAGTTCAATTTGCTAATTTGAGGTTTAATATTCTAGTAGGTATGCCTTCCAGAATCTAGAGTTCTAGAAGGTATACGTTCTAGAATCTAAAGTCCAAACTCTATAAGACAAATAAGACGTTGTGTCCAATTGCTTATGTTGGATTAAAATTCATTGCATCCGAGGTTTAATTTCCGATCGGAGTACCATAACCCATAATAAACGTATAAAGCCCTTTCTTACGGAGGAAGCCTTGTTCCGCTTCTGACGCACATGCGTGACAGACACGCATGCACGCGGCCAGGACTCACTAGCCTTACCTCAATACAAATCATTTCTTTCGAGAAAGGAGACCAAAATAAAGAAAAAACCTAGCCTCACCTCAATACGAATCGCTTCTTTCGAGAATAGAGACCAAAATAAAGAAAAAACTTGTTTTAGCAAATTTAGTTTAGTTTACGTTAGTAGTAGACCGCGGTAGAAAACTGGAACTGAAGATGCACGTTCTTTCAGAAATGCAGCTTCACCGCGAAGCATCGTTAAGTGGAAAAAAGTTTCTTGTGTGGAATTTAAATCGGTTTGATTCCAACCTGATTGCATCGTACAAAGCATGATGTCTTTTACGCTTTTTGGTACATCTTTTCTTAAAACAGGAGTGCTCCAATGTAAACAGCCAGGGCCGTTCGTACAATTCCATTTTAATTTTAATCCGTAATAAAAAATTTCAAGGTAACTGCTTTCACTTTTTTTATTATTTTTAATTTCTCTTCGATCGACAAATGATGCCTCTGGTTATCCTTCGACGTTTATTCTAAGCTTGAGCAAAACACACGCGACACTCACTGCACCGAAATTGACCGCTAAATTACTGCGCGCTTTGATGCTTCGTCAGTGCTACAGTCTGGTGTGCTCGCAGCATCCTCCCTGCTCGACCCCTCAGACCGAAATTATCCTACTGCAGTTACCTAGTACCTAGTTCATGATAAAGAGACTTATATCAATCCTTTTTTTTACCGAAACCAAAATTTGGATTTTATGCCCAAATTTAAGTGAAGATAAGACTTCCACCTTAGATTGAAGGATTGATAATCCTCAGTCTTCACCTTGGCACTGTCTTTAGTGTCATTACCATTTAGCCACTTTCGCGCCACGCAGCGCGGCTTCGTTCCTCTTTTGAGGCTGAGGGCTGAGCGAGCACATGGGTCTCTAGTTTCTTTTCTTTTCCTTTCCTTCCTTTGCCAGATGCGTGGGTGGGTCGGTTCGTTGGTCGGTTTTATAGTACCGAACCTGGCCCCCATCCCTCTGGCTGGCACTCTTGGAGCAATAAAGAAAGAGGAGAGAAAGAGAGAGTGAGAAGGAGAAGAAGAGTGAGAGAGAAACGGAAAGAGACCAGAAAGACGGTCGCGGTCACATGGCACCAGCAGCTTCGCAAGACGCGAGCGAGCCCGGCTTATGCTGTCCCCTTCGTGCTTCGTTTCAAGTTCTGAACTTCTGAGTTCCGAGTTCTGTTCGGCTGTCAGTGCTACGTGCAGTGTTCCAAGTGTTTGCTGCTGCTGCTGCATGCTCCACTCTACCGTCAATATCTTCAGTGCATTCAAAAACAAACCGGTTTCTTTTATTTTCTTTTGTTTATTCTCTCGTCCCCTCTCTTTTTTTATTATTATTCTACTGACCCTCAAAGTGCCCTTGACGAAGTGCAAGGAGGATGAAGACTGTTTACATTCACTAATTTCTTGGATTAAAATCGGTAAGTGTCGTGAGAATTTCAATAAATACAGGCAATATTATGTAAAGATTGAAGTTAGGTATCATTTTTTACGAAAATTTTAACTTTAAAAAATAGAACTCAAAAAAATTCCCAATTTTAATAGATTGGTTCTGAATCGACAAACAATAATAGTTATAGTAGTGTGAATTTAATACTTTAATTCGTCCCATTTTTGTATTCCAATTTTGTTTATTTAAAAAGAGTAGGTTACGGTAAATCGTACAAGTATTTCAAAAAGTAAGTCTCGAACAGTAAGTCTCCAGCAATTGTTAGCCAGTTTTTGAGGTTAAGATTTTTTTCATGATACACTTACACTAAGAAAATAGATGTCATAAAAACGTTAAAAATAATGACAATGGAACTACGTCACGCTGCCAAGGGGTGGGGGGTCAACATGTTTTGTGAGGTTAGGAAGGGGGGTTAACACAGAATGTGACATCATACTTACAAAATATCAGTGTGAATAGTAATTTTTTTAGGCTCAAAAAATGGATATTTTAGGAGACTTCGTTGGAGTGCAAGTGCTTTTTAATTAATTTGAGCGATTTCAAATGCATCGAAGTAACTTCAAGAGGATAATTGTACATTACAGTGAATTCAGGAGATTCAATTGACTTGAAATGGATTCAAGTATAAATTCGAGTGACCTCAAGATAATTCTTCTGAATTAAATTGATTTCAAGTGACTTCGAGTGAATTTATGTGACTTGTGAATTACAGTGAATTGAGGAGAATTCAAGTGACTTGATACTGATCAAAATGACTTCAAGTGAATATTAAAGTCACTCTGTATGACTACAAGTGACCCAAAAATTTTATGATTGCAATTAAATTTAAGTGACTTTTAGAGAATTCTTTTGAATTACAGTGAATTCGGGAGTTCTAATTGACCTTAAATGAATTCAAATGACATGAAGTGAATTCAAGTGACTGCAAGCGAATTCTTCTGAATTGAACTGAATTCAAGTGACTTCAATTGAATTCATGTGACTTGTGAATTTACAAGAATTCAAGTGACTTGATACGAATTAAAATGACTTCAAGTGAATTCGAATGACCTCAAGAGAAATCTTCTCAATTAAATTGAATTCAAGTGACTTAAATTGAATTCATGTGACTTGTGAATTACAGTGAATTGAGAAGAATTCGAGTGACTTGATACTAATTAAAATGACTTCGAATGAATTTAAGTCACTCCATATGACTTCATGTGACTCAGATATTGTATATGGATTCAAATGATTGAAATTGAATTGAAGTGACTTTGAGAAAATTCTTTTGAATTTCAGTGAATTCAGAAGATTTAATTGACTTATAATGAATTCAAATCACTTGAAGTAAATTCGAGTGACCTCAAGAGAATTCTTTTGAATTAAATCGAATTTAAGTGAATTCATGTGACTTGTGAATTTAGAAGAATTCATGTAAGTTGATATTAATTAAAATGACTCCAAGTGAATTGAAATCACTCCATATGACTTCATGTGACTCAAAAACTTTATATAGATTCGAATGATTGCAATTAAATTTAAGTGACTTTGAGAGAATTATTCTGAATTACAGTGAATTCAGGAGATTTAATTGACTTAAAATGAGTTCAAATGACTTGAAGTAAATTCGAGTGACCTCAAGAGAATTCTTCTGAATTAAATTAAATTCAAGTGACTTCAAGTGAATTCATGTGACTTGTGAATTTAGAAGAATTTAAGAGAGTTGATATTAATTAAAATAACTTCAAGTGAATTGAAATCACTCCATACGACTTCATGTGGATCAACAATTTTTAACGGATTCAATTGATTGCAAGTAAATTTGAGTGGAATTCTTCTGAACCAGATGGAATTCAAGTGAATTCATGTGACTCAAGATGTGACTTCATAGGAATTCCAGTGATTCCAAGTAATTTTCAGTGAATTCAAGAGAAATCTCTTGAGGTGAATTAGGTTTGAGTGACTTCAAATGAATCCGAATGACTTTCAGTGAATTCGAGAGAATCCTTGTCAATTGAATTAGATTCAAGTAACTACAATTTAACTAAAGTAACTCGAATAATTTGTTAGGAATCTAAGTAACTTTAAATGAATTCGAATGATTCCTAATAACTTTAAGAGCATTCTTGTGAAAGGAATTAGATTGAAGTGTCTCTAAGTGAATTCAAGTGACTTTAAGAGTATTGTTTTGAATCGAATTGAGTTCGAGTGACTGCATGTAAATGCACGTGACTTCGTGTAACTTTACATAGTTTCAAAGGATTCAAAATTGATTCAAGTGACTTTGAGACAATTCTCATAAATTCAAGTGACTTTAGATATTTCAGGAGATTTTAACTGACCAAAAAACTACTTCAAGTGAATTCAAACGAAATTGAGTAAATTTGAGTGACCACATGGAAAATATTATTGTAAATAATAAATTTTTTCTGATGCTTAAATATATAGATATTACATTTTTTGTTCAAAATTCATGTTTTTCACCGGAAATTTGAACTTTTTGGATAAACAAGAGGTTCAAGATTTATCGATAATCTTGAAAGTTATTCTTTTCTTGAAAATTGAAACATTCAACTGAAAGTTGGAACTTCTTTGTTAAACATTTATTCCATTGGTTGAAAATTTATCGTTTTTAGTTCAGAATTCAACTATTTGATTATTATTATTATTGGAATATTTCTTTATACTTCTCGTTATACTCTCTCCCTCTTACGGGTTTGAGTCATTGCATAGCACATTTCCTCTGAATTTACTGACCTCTCCTCCGCATGACCTCCTCACAGTGCGAGGCGGGAATCGAACTCGCAATCGGACGGAGTAGGTCAGTAGCTCATGCCTCAGTCCCCACGACCAACTGTCTACTTTTGAATATTATTTTCATTAATTTTTATGGTTGGAAATTCAAATATTCTTGCAGAAAAATCAACTTCTTGAATTGAAAACGTATGTAGAATTCCCTATTTTTGGTCAAAAATTTACCTGTTTTCTTGTAAATATTTGTCTTTTCAGATATAAAATACGTCCTTTCGGACAAAGTTAAATCTTTTTCGTTAAGTATTTCAACCAATCTGTAAGAAATTTATATTTCTAGGTTAGGACTTCTACTGTTTGGTGAAAATCAATCTTCTCAATCCAAAATATAAATCCATGATTAAAAATTGAACTATTTTTGTGGAAAATCGTTTTATTGGTGTGATATCTGAAATTGTAAGTAAAAATTGAACAATTTGCTTGATAGGCCATGTATTTTGTTGTGAAATTGTATTTTTGGGTTGCGAATCAATATTCTAAATTGAAAATTGAATTACTTTGAAAAGAATTCGTTTTTTCACTTAGAGATCCTTCTCTTCGACTGCAAATTTTTCTAATAATCCGTTGTTTTTTGTAATAACTAAAAACGTGTCCATTTGCAAATTTGAATATTCCAATTTTGATTGTAAATTGATCGTTTTTAGTATATCATTCAACTCTTTATGGAAATATGTCGTTTTGGTTTGAAATTTTGGAACTGTCAAACTTTTTAATTGAAAATAATCTGTTTACGTTGACGGTTGACAAATTTTTCAGTTATAATATAACTTAATTCTTTTTCGTTTTTTTTTCAAGTTTTTGTTGGTTAAGAATTGAACCATTCTATTTTCAAAATCAAACTATTTTTTTTCAAATTAATTCCTATTGTTTCAAAGTTCGACTTGTTGGCTAGAGATGCATCTGTTCCGTTTTTAAAAAACAAATTATTCATTGCATTAAAGAAAACAGTAATTTCTATTTTTTCATTTGTTTCCTCACTCATTCCCCCTCTTCTTCTATTGTTATTCTACTGACCCCCACAGTGCCCTTCACCATATTCAAGGACGATAAAGACTGTTTACACTCACTAATCTATTGCATTAAATTCGTCGAGTTAAGTGTGAACTTCGAAACGAAAAGCCATTATTTGGAAAAAATCTTAATTACATCTAATTTCTTTCAAAAATTTTCATGAACCAAAACAGATCTCTTGTTGAAAATTCGACCATTCGATTGAAAAAACCATCTTTTTAGGTTAGAATTTGAACTATTTACTTGAAAATTGAACTATTTTCTTCTAACTTCTTATTTTTTGTCTGAAAATTTATCTATATTGTTCAAAGATGTATATTTTGTGGTTGAAAATTTCAATGGTTTCTGGAGTAATTCATTTTTGTAATTTGGCGAAAATTCGTTTTCTGTCTCAACTGAAATAATCTTCCCTTCTCGAAAATTTCATTCTTTTGAAGACAATTCGTCGTTTTTATTCAGAAATTCGACTATTTGATTGGAGAATCCATTTTTACATTCCCATTCTGAATGAGAAGATATTGGTTTTATGTGAAAATTGACTTTCACGGATTTAATGAAATCTCCACGTTTTGAGACCCCCTGAGTCAGAAAAA
>WSXT02143782.1:0-10422 GCA_011762715.2 Neuroterus valhalla
TATGTAACCTATTGTAAAGGGAACGGAGGCCCTCAAACCCGTAAATGGGAAGAGATTAAATACATACATACATACAACTAATAATGATATGATTTTTCAACGAAATTGTTGGATTTTTATATAAGAAAAAATAAATTCCAAAATAGAGGGAATGTCTACAAACAGAGATTCGGATTCATTTTTGAAAATACAGTCTTTTTGCTTTGAAAATTTACCAATTTAATCCAATTTTTAATATGTTGTTGAAAAATCAAATCTTTTGTGAAAAATTCATCTTTTTATCAAGAAATCTGTTTTCTTGAACATACATTTTTTTGAGCTGAAGAACCACTGGTATTGTAGAGATTCTCCGTTTTTGATTGAGAATTCAACAATTTGGTTAAAAATCACCCTCTTTGTGAAAAATGAATATTTTCGAGTTAGAAATTTCAACGTTCCCCGGGAAATTCATGTTTTGATAGAAATTTCATCTTTTCATCTTTTTGCAAATTTGATAATTTTCTTCACAAAATAGTTTATCTCCAACGAAAGAGTTGAATTCCTTACTGAAAAAATTTCCTAGTCAGAAAGAAAACAAATTTTACCCAGATTGTTGAATTTTTTAACTGAAAAAGATTTTTCGATTGGGAAGAAAAGAAAGTTTTTACTACATTTTTAAGCTGAAAATACGGGTTTTCAACAAAAACAATCGAATTTTCAACCTTTTCAATTTTCAATCAAAAAGATATAATTTTTCAACGAAATTGTTGAATTCATGTTTTCGAGTTGGAAATTTCACTTCTATGTGAAAAATCCATTTGTCTTGGTGGAAATTTCATTTTTTCAGTTGGAAGCTCAGCATTTTGTAAATTTTTCATTTTTTAACTACAAGTGATGAAATTTGAAAAAAAAACATTTCTTATTTAAAGAAAAAAAGGATTATTATTCAGAAACTATTGTTAAATTCTTGAAAAAAACGGAAGAAAAAAAAAAGAAATTACTTTTTTACAAAATAGATTCTTCTTGTGGATATAGATGTTTTTACACAAAAAAAAAACAATTTTATTTTCAACAAAAAAATAGAATTTTTAACTAATGAGGAGATGATTTTTCAATGATACTGTTGAATTTTTATAGAAGAAAAAATGTATACCAAAATAGGGGAAATTTCTACGAACAGAAATTCGGACTCATTTTCGGTCGAATTTTTCAGGTGAAATACAGTTTCTCTGTCTTGAAAAATCATCAATTTAGTTGAATTTGGAGTATTTTGTTGGAAAATCAACTTTTTCATGAAGAATTTCTGTTTTCCTAAAATAAATTCGAAATTTGGTTAAAATCACTCTCACTGATGAAAAATATTACTTTTGAGTTGAAAATTCCACTGCTTTGTAGAAAATTTATATGTAGAAATTTCACCTTTTTCAGTAGAAAATCTAACAATTTCGTAAATATTATTCTTTTCACAAGAAGGAATGAAAGTTGGAAAATCTTTTCTTGTCGAAAGAAAAGAGGATAAGGATTTCGAAACAATAGTTCGTTCAATTTTTTGAGGACAAGAAAGATGAAAAAGAAGATTCTTTTCAACAAAATAGATTATATTTTTACGAAATAGTTTGATTTCCATACAGTCCTTTTGGCTTAAAATATGAACAATTTAGGTAAATTTTAAGTAATTTGTTGGGAATTCAACTATTTCATGCAAATTTCACCCTTTTTCAAAAAAAGAATTTTTTTTCAATTCAACAATTTCGTTGAAAATTAGCCTTTTCGATGAGAATCAACATTTTTTGGTTGGCAGAAAAAATTGATTTTTTTTTTATTTAACATTTTTGTGAAAAAGTCATGTCTTTTTCCTTTGAATCCTAAACTTTTTGTCAGAAAAATTCAACAATTTAATCCATTTCTGAATATTTTTCCTAAAATTCTAAAATTTTGTGAAGAATTCATCAATCTTTTTTTTCAATCTTCTCTCTTGAAAATCCATATTTTTGGGTTGAAAATCCAACGGTTTTGTAGAGGATTCAACCTCTTTGTTGAGACTTCATATTTTCGAGTTGAAAATTCCACAGTTTGGTAGAAAACTTATATTTTGGTAGAAAGTTCAACTCTTTTAGTTTTAAATCGAAAATTTGGTAAAATTTGTATTTTTTTCCAGGAAATATGGAAGTTGAAAAAACATTTTTTTTCAAAATAAAAAAAGGATAATAATTGTAAAAGAATTGTTAGAATTTGGTTTGAAAGATCAACAATTTATTTAAATTCTAAGAAATTAGCTCCTATCAAAAGAATATAGAAACGTCATAAAAAAATTTTTTTTCGAAAAAAAAACAGTGAAATTTCAAATCCAGCAACACTAATTCACAGCAAGGAGACTAATTTTTTTAGCAAAATTTTTTATTTCACCGACTTAGACAGAGAACAGAAAACAAATACTACCTAAATTGATGAATTTTAACAAAAGAAGATTTTTTAGTCAAGAATCACAATAATTTCAGCTAAATTGTTGAATTTTCGACTAAAAACGAAGAACTCTTCACAAAAGTCAAAACCTTTGAATTTTCGATAAAAAAGGTAATTTTGAAACAAACAAAAAACTTTTTCCAATAAAATAAATGTATTCTTCACAAAAAAGTTTCATTTCCAACAAAAGAGTTCCATTTTCAACTACAAAAGGTTTTCTAGTCAATAAATAATAAAAAAATATCCGAAGTGCAATGTTTTTAACTGAAAAAGATTTTTTATTCGAGAAGAAAAATAGGTTTAACTAACTTATTTTTCCAAATAAAAAAAGAAGAATTTTTCACAAAATAGTTGAATTTTCAACAGAAGAGTTCCATTTCCAACTTAAAAAGGTTTTCCAGTCAATCAAAAAAAATCCAAATTGCCTAATTTTCAAGAGGAAAAGATTATTTATTCGATAAGAAAAAAAGGTTTAACTAACTTATATTTTCAAATAAAAAAGAAGAATTCTCCACAAAATAGTTGAATTTTCAACAAAAGAGTTCCATTTTGAACTACAAAAGTTTTTCCATTCAATCAATAAAAAAAATCCAGATTGCTATATTTCTAACCGGAAAGGTTTTTCTATTCGGGGAGAAAAATAGGTTTAACTAACTTGTTGTATTTTCAAATAAAAAAAGAAGAATTTTTCACAAATTATTTGAAATTTCAACAGAAGAAGATTTTTTATTCGATAAGAAAAAAAGGTTTGACTAACTTGCTGGATTTTCAACTGAAAAAAAGAATTCTTGACAAAATAGTAGAATTTTCAACAAAAGAGTTCCATTTTCAACTAAAAAAAGTTTTTCCGGTCGAAGAAAAAAAATTTAACTAGTTTGGTGGATTTTCAACTGAAAAAAAAGAATCTTTTTCAAAGTAGTTTAATTTTCAACAAAAGAGTTACAATTTTAACTAAAAAAGGTATTCCAGTCAGTTAAAAAAAAAATCTAAACTGCTAATTTTTTAACCGAAGAAGATTTTTTATTCGAGAAGAAAAAAAGTTCAATAAACTTGTTGAATTTCCAACCAAAAAAGGACAAATTTCAACCAAGAGGAAGAATTTTTCCCAAACAATGTTCGCTTACGACAAAAAGGCAAATTTTAAACCAAATTGTCAAAATTGTTTTGTCGAAAAATTATTCCTCTGAACAAAAAAATATGAATTTATTAACATATAGTTGGAGTTTCAAACAAACGAGACCAAGAGAAACCAATTTTAGTTGAATCCTTTTAATAAAAAAAAATTATCACCAATTTGATAATATAATAAACTAAAAAGATGAATTTGTAATGGAACAAAAGAATTATCAACTTGAAATGATATGACGTTCTAACAAAGTTGTTCAATTTTCAACATAAGATGATGAAATTTTCACCAAAAGAGAGGAATTTTCTACAATACAGTACAACACAATACAATTTTTGAATTCTCCACCGAGAGAGACCCAAAAAACCAATTTAATTTCCGAGCAATAATTATGGATATTTATTATTTAAGGTCCTTTTCAACAAAATAGTTGAATTATCAACCAGAATTGTTAAATTTTCAACAGAAGAGTATGATTTTCAAAAAAACCGTTAAATTTTTGACCAAAAAAAATTTTTTTTGTCAAGAAGAAAAAGAAATGTACGAAAATTGTTGAACTTTCTGTGAATAATTGGTAATTTTTTCTCTTCTTAACCAACAAACCTCATTCGCTTGAAAACTATCTATTTTGGTCGAGAATAAGACAAACTTTTGTTAAAAAGGACCTTTTTTGCGGAAGAAATTATATATTTTTAGGTTGAAAATTCAACTTTGTGTTGAAAAATTGAACTATTTTGTTTATAATTGATCTATTCTATTGAAAATCCAACAATAAAGAAAAAACTTCTCCTCCAATAGAAATTTTTTTTTAAAATAAATTTGACTCATTGATATTTGAAAAAGTAAAATAAAGTACCTGAAAACCATAACAGAATAATTCTCTCACAATATCACTTGTTAATATAATGCTATTCAATTACCGAATTCAACCTTTACAAATAAAAAATTCAATGTGACAGGAGGTAAATTAAATTCACAATCGAATTGTTTTCAATTTAGTTCTAAATGTCGCTCTCAATATTGAAAGAAGAATGGAAAATGTAATTTATCTCAAGAAGTACTTAACGACCATTAACGAGGCATAAAGAAAAAAATTAAGGGCGTAGTGCTGCTACGCTCCTGAGAGTTGCAAGAGTGCGACAAGAAAAGGATGGAGGATCGGGAACTAAAGGGTTGAAGAGGAAAGAAGAAACAAAGTAGAAGGAAGGAGAGAGAAAGAGTGATAATAGTGAGCGAAGAGAAGGATAGAGAAAGAGAGATAAAGGAAGTAGAGGAAATGAGAGAAAAAGAGTGATAATAGCGAGTGAAGAGAAGGATAGAGAAAGAGTGATATAGGAAGTAGCGGGAAGGAGAGAGAAAGAGACGTAAAAGGAAGTAGAGGAAGGAAAGAGAAAGAGTAATAAAAGGAGAATGGAGGGTGGAGGAAAGGGGGGGTAGAATTGGCTCCGATGCAACCGAATACATTATGGACTCGTTTCTTCGGACCCGGTCCCTAATAAAACGCCTCTCAGTTAGCTCTCAAACAGAAAGCTCAGATCCAAAGTAACTACCAAATTGTATTTGAATCGATGTCCGAAGAAATTTATAATCGAATAGGTCTCAATCAGTCCGAGAAGATTTCCTTTTTTATCACGTGAGATTTTATATTTAATCATAATTAGATGTAAGGAAAAGTGTCCAATGATGGGCCCCTTCTCCTAAGACAAGCCTTCCTTAATATTTTCGGATAAATAAATTATATTCATCAAGTAAGTTGGTACATAAATTCCATTCTTATCCTATCCCATCATATACTGTTCCATCTCATGCAAATTTTGGATAAAGAATACGATGGAGTCTCTACATTCCTTCCCCTCATTTCCCCCATTCCCCTTTGTTTTCCTCCACTTCCCCTTGTTTCCCACTTCTCCTTTTTCATGGATTCTTTCGCACTACTCCCCCCTCACTTTCTTCTGACTCTCCTTCTACTCATTTTCCTCCAAGCACCATCTTTCCTCTACTTCTCTCATTTTCCCTCTTCATCATTTATTTTTCGACACTAGAAGGTTACTATCCTCCTGATTAGTTGGAAAAAAATGAGTTGTCTCTCTTACTCTTCTATCCCATCCCAACTTATCTAATCCTATATTATGTAAAATAAGATAAAAAATAGAATGGACCCCTTAGTTCCTTTTCTCTCATTCCGCTCATTGTGCTCGCTTTTCTCCATTTCCCCTCATCTCTTGTCCGTTTCCTTCTTTTTGTTTGCACTCCTTCCCTCATTTGACCTCACTTCCACCTTCCAAATCACCTCTCTTCAGCCTCTTTCCATCACTTTCTCACTTCCATTCCATCCCTCGCACCTCATTTCCGCTACTTTTCTCTTTTACAATCTTTTACCTTTTCACTACTCATTTTTCCTTTCTAGATGACTCGTGTCTTTGCGGATAGTTCGTAAGTTCCTATTTTTAACAAAGCAGGTAAAATAGCAACAACAAAAAAACAGGCGGCAGCCACCCAAAAATAAAAGTTCCATTGTCCTATTCTATCTTATCTAGAAAGGGTTTTAAAAATGAAATGGACCCCTGACTTCACTTCCTTCCATTCCTTTCACTGTGATCACTTTCCTTCTCTCCCCCTTATTTCCTCTCATTTCCCTCCTCCTGATTCCTCTGCTTCTCCTTATTCCTCTTCACTTTCATCTTTTAGGTCACCCATTTTCCACCCCCTTCCATCACTTTCCAACCCCTTATTCTACATCTTGCACCACGTTCTCGCTACTTCCCTTCACTTTGCTCACTTTTTTCCCCTATAAACTCATTCCCCTTTCCTAGAAGCCTTCTATTCTTTTGGCTAATTAGGAATTTGTTTTTTCAATATGGCAGGTCAACAAGAAATAGTGGCAGATGCCTAAGAAGGCATTAAAATCCCCCCTACATCCTTTCCTCCTCATCCTCCTACCCTCTCGAGCTTATTTAATCAAACTCTTCCTATCCTATCCTATTTGATCTATCCTGTTAAATCATATCCTGTCCTATGCTATCCTATTTGGAATGAAAATAAAAAATAAAATTGACACTTTTTAAGGTGTAATTTCCCATATTTCTCTCGCTTTTCTATACTTTCCCTCAATCTTACTTTCACCCATTTTCCAAATCTTCATTCCAATCCCTCTCCCTTCTCACTTCAACCTACTAACTTACCCTCAATTTGTCTCGTATTGTCCCTTCTTCTACCTAATATCTTTTTACTTCCCTTCGCCTCCTTCGCATCCTTCCCTCATTTCCCTTATTTTTCACCTTCCAGATCACTCTTCTTCCACCCCCTTCCAACCCTCATCCTACTCAAGCTTCCACTCATTCCACTCCACGCACTGCAACAAGACTACTTTTCTCTACTTCCCTTACTTTCCTTCCTCACTACAACCTCTTTCATGAGAACTACTATTTTTTTGCAAGTTAGGAACTTCTTCATTTGACTAGGCCGATAAAGAAACAAGAGATAGTGAAAAAGGTTGGCAGGCGCCCACTGAGTCATTCAAATCCCTCATACCTCTTTTCCTACCCTTTTCACTATCTCCTATCCCATCACATCCTATTATATCCTATCCGATTCTATTCTAGCCTATCATATCTTATCCTCTATTATCCTATATAGAATTGTAATGGAAAATAAAATTGATTCCTTACTTTTTTACCTGTCATTTCCCATCCTTCCCTTGCTTTCCTATATTTTCCCTCAATTCCCTTTACCTTCCCCCATTTTCCAAATCTTCGTACCACTCTCCCTCACTTCAACCTCCCAACTTACCCCTAATTCGTCTCGTGTCGTCACTTCCCTCCACCTAATTTCTTCTCACTTCCTTTTGTCTCGTTTATAACCTTCCCTTCTTTCTCCTCACTTTGACTTTCCAGATCAATCCTCTTCTACTCCCTTTCAGCTCTCATCCTCTTCAAGCTCCCACTCATTCTACTCCACGCATCGCAATAACACTACTTTTTTCTACATCCTCCACTTTCCTTCCTCACTACTACCTCTTTTTGAGGACTACTATCCTTTCAGCTATTTAGGAAGTTGTTTTTTGACAAGGCAGGTAAAATAATAAGAGATAGCGGAAGTAGTTTGCATGTTCCCACGAAGTAAGTCTAATCTCTCCTACCTCCTCTCCTACCTTTTTCTCGATCTCCTATCATATCCTATCCCATCCTATTCTATCTTATCCGATTCTTTTCTGTCCTATCATATTCTATTCTGCATTATCCTATGTAGAATCGCAATCGAAAATAAAATTGACCCTTTACTTCCCTTCCCCGAAATTCCCGTATTACCCTTACTGTCCCATACTCCACCCCATTTCTCCTCACTTATACTCGCTTTCCTTTTTTGTGTTCCACTTCCCCTTACTCTAACCACCGAACTTCCCCCTGATACATCCGCTATTTTCACTCCCCTTCCCCTAATCTATTTCCCCACTCATTATATTCCCTTTTTTACCTTCCCTCACTTCCTCTCTTCGCCCCTCGTTTTCCCTCACTCAATCTAATTCATACAATAACAGAGACAATCTTCTCTAAAAACTTCAATTGAAATTTTCGGATTCCCCAAAATAGCCAGTATTGGGTCACTCTTGCGCCATTAGTAAACATTGCAAATTTTCAACTAAATCATAATTTGAACACATCCATGATTTTTTTAAATTGTAAAAGTTGTTAACCTGATGCCTAATTATTACCTTTAGTACGCTTTTGTTTATTTCAAGAAACAAAAGGATGGTAAATGCTGATTTTGATGTTACCGCTGAAATGCTCAAGAGCGGTGAGGAATACTTGTTTTTGTGACTGTGGATTCATGAATATCTGTGCGGTGAACAGTGAAGTTCCAAATGATTGCTAGAATGCGATTATCGTTCCAGTCTACAAGGGTATTAAAAGAGTATGGCTGGCTTCTGAAAGAAATATAAGAAATGTGTGTGATGGTAAAAAAAACGAGTGTGAGAGAAAATGGGCAACTGAGTGATTGGTTTGATATTAGGGAGGCGTTTGGCGAAAATAGGGATCTATTCCTTTCTTTTCTTGATAAAAAAATTGCGAATTGAATAGCAATATTATCCGGCAACAAAGATTCATTTCTGAACAATAGGAAAAATTTACTACTGAACGTGAATTTAGCAAAGCAGGTTCATTTTCTACCAAAAAATAATTATAATTGATCATTCTAATAGAGCATGAGTTATCAAATTTTGTTTCTGAAAAATATTTATGTAAAGAATTTGAATAACAAACAAACTTTGCTATCAAAAAAAAGAACATAAAAATTTGTAACAAACCCAACCAATCAAAGGTCATGTGACAGTCTGTCACGTGACCAATCATATGGTTTATATTCGGCGGCTTTATAATTTGGAGAATTCGAATATTTCCTTGAAATTTTAGGAAATAGCTTAAAATTTGTAGGGGCCCGTCTGTCTTGCTCATTTGAAAGTTTATTCTCTTTAAATAGTAAAATTATGACATTTCTAAAATTTGGAATGTAATATCGTAATAATGTAATATTTTACAATTTTAGCACAAGATGAAAATTTATTTTTTTATTTTTATTTATCATTCAAGTTGAAACTTTATCTTATTAGTGAAAAAGTTATCTTCTCTAGATGAAAATTTCAGCTATTTAATTATTAATAGAAGTACTTATTCATTCCTTATTTTCTCAATTTGTTTGGATTTTATTTGAATTCCTGAATTTTTTCCTGATTTATTTACTTCGAATTCCAACTATAAAAGTTATTTTTTAAAAGAAAAATAATTTGTCTAATAATTGCTTCTATTTTCTGTTAAATAGAAGAATTTCCATATGAAAAAGATTAACATCCAAAATGACGAATCTCTAACGAAAAATGAATTATCAAAAAACTCAATTTTCAGCGAAAAAGTTTAGCATTCAAGAAAATAAATGGATTTTCAAATCAAGAGATGATTTCCTAACTAAGAATATTAATTCCTACCAAAAAAGACGAATCATGAACAAAATACATAAACTGTCAACTTGTTTTTTCAAAAAACAAAGCGGGCAGTACACAAGCGGGCAATTTTTCAAATGCGCGTCAATTTTCAAAATGCAAATACTTAAAAATCGAAACAAATTTTCGGTTTTCTCTTATCGAAAAACTATGATTCGTCTAATTTACTCTGAAAATCAAAATATCCCGTTAGAACAAGATTCTAGAACTTGAAGTACAGAACCAGCCTGATTCGAAATTGCTCCGCTCCTCGGAACGTTTATCGGGCAAAAATCCGAATTATTTCAGCGGGTCTTCAAAGGAACTTTTTTTCTTTTTTTTAGTGACATTCCTCCTTCCGATTTTTCGGTAATGTTTACAATCGCGCTTCTTTAAAAATAAATTGTTGCCGGCCTCGTTGAGGCAACCGTTAACCTATTCACTTTTTTCTCACTTCTTCTCTCTTCACGTAATTATACTCCCTTGGTGGAAAGGTGGATGATTTCTGGCCCGTTCCTTTCGACGCGGTTCGGATCGCTAACGGAACGCGGTGTCTCGAGGATCGGATGGTTTCCGTGTAGTGATATGATAGTGGTAGTATTGGTGGAATTAACTCGGGGCGCCGGCATCCGCTCCGGGAGGACCGAATGCAAGAAGAAATCGCGTCTAATTATTTTCTCGAATAGTATATAATCGGAAGCATCAAACTTTGGATTTAGCCTAATTTTCAACTGTAGCCTAATAAAAATAAACGAAATTTCCAGCATTTATTTGTCACCATTATACACTATAAAAATCTGCCAGCTGCGCGGGCACATTCTCATAGCGCGCTGCGCGCGCGGCTCGCAAGTTTGAGCGCGCCTGGGGCGCGCGTCATTCG
>WSXT02143793.1:0-14581 GCA_011762715.2 Neuroterus valhalla
GCTACTTCTCCTGCTTCTCCTCTAAAATTACGTTTGTCCGCTTAGGGGTCTTTCTTCAGATCGCGTCACATTTGTAGACTTTTTTGCGGGAAAAAATTTGGCACATTATCATATCACCTTATCTTCCATGGTTTGGCCGGAAAATGACAGTTTTCCATTCCGTCAAATGCATTATCATGATAAAAACAAAAACTATGCGTCTTAAAAGAATGGTATAAGTAGAATTTGTATGTCTTTTTAATGTGAATATTTTTGTTCCTCTAAATTTCTATTCCCTTGCGAAGTTGGATCAAAATTGTGCATTATAAATTTTTCAAGAAGCTATTTCGATAGATGAAACCAGAACCGTTGGTCAAGAAAACTGGTTATCGAACCCGTCCTTCATGTGTGGCCCTGCAGTGGTGTAGAAAGTGGATCAGGTGGGTATACTCCCCACCACCCCATCATACTATCTTCTTTCACCTGATTGAACTATCTCCACCCCCCCCCCCCCCAGGACTCAAAGCTATATACACCACTGTGGCCTTGAAAGAGTATACCAAACAAAAATCTAATATGATCATTGTTTCGAAAGTTATCGACTCTGCAGATTACAGACTGCAGACTACAGACTACAGGCAGACAGACATCTTTGTGAGAATAATTTTTCCTGACTCAGGTTGTCTCAAAACGTGGAGATTTTATTCAATCCGCGAGAGTCAATTTTTACATAAAACTAATACCTTCTCATAATGAGAAAGTAAAAATCAAAATTTCCGGGTCCGGGGGTCAGACCATCTTTACAAACATACGTTTTCGGGGTCACTAAATGGAACCCGAAGTCCCAAAAATTCATCATGTAAGGGTTCTAACATAATCCCAGAAAATCTCCAAAAACTCTTATTCCTGCGTCTAGGTTTCAGACCATCTTTGGGTTCTTCGTTTCGCTGAATCTGAATCTGAGGTCCGAAAAACCCCAGCACGTCAGGGTTTCGAGGTGCATTTCTTTCAAATTTTCTTGAGATTTTTGAGGTTATGTTAGAACCTTGACGTGTTGTAGTTTTTTTGGACAGCCGTCCGTCATTTATAATATCTTGATGTTGATAATAAAATCGTTGTTCCGTTGATAATAAAATCGTTGTTCTGTTGATAGTACGATGCGTCAAAATCAAGAAAAACCATGTTAATCCAATTTACCATTATTCCTAGGTTCTTTGACTCCCCCAATGAACCACAAATAAGTATTACCTTGAAAGCCATTGATGCTTGTTTATTCAAGTGAAATCTAATGGGGTAAATTAAACTCTATTTTGAAATGTATATTTTCCTCCACCAGTCACTTTGCTTTCCTTGAGATTCTGGTAACTCATTTAATTATCATATTAACTGTCTGTTAATTTATGTATTTTTTACGTTGTATATGGGAGATGTAACTTTTCGTGTAGATCTGAAATTTTTGTTCTGAGGAGAGAATTATCATCCTTTCGGAGACATTTGTTTTGAAAGCGTTGAAGTTTCTGCATATCAATATCGTGCGTATTGCGTATCATACTGTTGCAGCATAGGAGAGAATAGGTTCTTAATTATCATCGTGTACAAAATTGTTTTATCTTTTACAATTAGTTTGTTGTTTCTGCAGAGAAAACAGTTGAGATAAACTTGCATTTTTTGTGCTTCCCTATTAATTGTATTAATATGAGTGTTGTTTCTAAATTTGAAATGCAGATTCACTTCTAGATAGATTGCTGAGATTCAAGACTCTATTGTGTTACCAAAGATTTGGAAGTCAGGAATTATTTCCTTCTTTTTGCGAAAGTGGGAAATTTTTTCTGGTTAGGATGGAAAGTTCTGTTTTATCAATGTTCATTCTGAGTTTCTATTTTCCAAAGAACTGTAATACTAAGTCAGTCAATTTCTGAATAGGGAGGGTCGAGAATGGAACCTCGCGGAGAACCTGCATCAATGCTCTGTTTACTGGATTTTCTGCCATTAGAGGTGACGATGAATTTTCCATTTTTCAGATAGTTTTGAGTTGTTTTGATCGGGTATGCTGAAAATTCGAGCTCGCTTGATTTATAAAAAAGTTTTTCATGCCAGACTGTATCTAAAGCATTTTCTCGATCAAGAAGGAGCCGTTGGAATATTCTTATTAAAATAAGTGGAGATGAAGTTTGTATGTCTCATTAATTGCTGGACAGTATTTGTTTCTTATCTATATCCGAAACGTTCTGAAATAAGGAGAGTTTTTTATGATTCAAATTCAAGCATCTCATTGCAGATGATTCGTTAGGGAACTTTTACAAGATTAGAACAATAATTCGCCGAAAATGATTTATCTTTCCAGCATTACGAAAGGGCAAAATATTAGCTGATTGATAAGGGGCTTATTATAGCCGCTCTGATCTTTGTACGCAAAGAAGGTTCTATACCAACAATAACGTAGTGCATACTGTACTATACTATACTATTTTTCCTATAGGGTTTTAAACTTTTTAATCGCAAGCAGCATTTTTAGCCTCCTTCTCCTTCCCTTAATCATCTTCCTTGATTTGGTTAGAGGGAACAGTTGGTAATCCTTTGACTTTATGATGCCTTGATTTCTCACCCTTAAATGGATGCATGAAGTAGGAGAAGCTGCTGTTGTCCAATTTCGTTCTTATTATCTTGCAGTTTTTGCCATCGAATGCTTAAATGAAGATTTTTTCTTGGTGAAGCCTAATACCTTCATGTCTTTGTATTTTGTTCGTTCAGTAATCACACCTTGAAATTAAACTGTTGATTTTTTTGCCAATTGTTAGATGGTATGACAATTGTGGAATGATTGATAGTAATGATTAAGGCTGGGGCGCGCGTCTTTATGCCTGAAGCCCCGGAATGCGTGTAACAGTTCGTTGCGGGTCTCCCATTCCGTGATGAGAGGGTTTCGTATCGCAAATTCCTATCACTCCACCGATTTTTGGGAGACTCGAACCAATATGATAATTCCTCTCTCGAGCCCGATGCCAGCTAGCTGATGTCTGAATGCTCTTTATTTCTTGCGTTACATATATTCTTTCTTGTACCATTAGGCCATTATTTCTTACGCGGAAAGGGTACTCGTAAAGAGTTATAATTATTTGAGGTAAATACAAAGAACGTTAGTCTCCTGCCATTATGCCAATAGAACGCAGGATTCCCGGACGATCACCTATCCAGATACTAACTGCGCGCAACGCTGCTTGACTTTAGTGATCAGACATGAACTGACTTTCCGAGCGTGGCATGGCGGTTATGATATGATAGGATTTTATTATAACTATTCGAATGTTTATTGTGGATACAACATGATAATACAAATAAACAAAGATGATTATGATCATTCGCTTTCAAATGCATACATAATGGAAATAGGGTTGGACAAATAACTTGTTAAATTTTGAAGATTCGTTAGAATCGAAAAATTAGAAATAACCCAAGGAAGTACATACCACTAACTTGTCTGAACACGCTATATAAGATCTTCACAGTTATCCTGACTGGCAGAATTGTTCAGGTAATTATCCTTGTATGAAGACAGATTTACGAACAACGTGCATGTAAAAGAGGCACAGCAGGCTGTGAGGGAGACCTGTCGATCGACAAGGAAATTTTCAAAGACGCTGCAAACATAGAAATATTAATGCCCCTTTGGAAACCAGATTTACTATTTCCTTCAAGACCATTGTGTGGCAACAAACAGCCTGCATTCCCAAAGGAGTGTCTTTCGGGATGACACAATCAGCCCACTCCTCTTCTGCATCATACTATTGCCACTGTCTCTCGCACTTTACAACTCTCATGGGTACCTCTGCGGCAGAACAAACGTTTGTAAGCATGGGGTCACTTGTATGTTTATACGGATGACTTGAAGATCTATAATTCTGGGAAAAAACATTTCAAGGATGCGCTAGGGGAAGTCAAGGGGTACGAAGATGGTAGTAAAGCACTCTCAGGGTCACGTTCTGTCTGAACATATACGTTGTCCTTGTGTGAATGGGACAATTTGATAGTATATGCTATGTGTGCTCAGAGAGTTTACGACAGGCCCCGTACCTGTCGCTGGAGAATTCTTGACGTTATATGTTGACTCATGTGACTCATGTGACAAGGATTGATCTTTTACAATCTCGTGAAAGTTCCCGTGAATCATCTTGTCTTCATGTTGTTTCACGAAACTTTTGGCTTGCGCTTCCTCTATCTGTGCTTCAAGAAGTAAGGCATCTTTATAGAGTAATGCACTATCCTCGCATCTGATTTCGAGGTTCAGGTAAAGGGTATAGGACACCTGCTCCGTGGTTTGTGGGGGAACGCTCCTTCCTCACTCGTTTCGTGATTCTTGACCATCACTTGGAGAGGATCTATACCGTTGAAAACGATGCAGGCTGTGCTCAGGAAAGTTTGGGTGCAGGGGCATCAGAGATTCAGATTCCCGCGTCCGCCTTTATGGCGTGCGATATGTGAGCGAAACAGACAAGTTGATATGCAAGCTTCTCTTCATATGCATTATCTTTCGCGTTGTGATGTAAGAGGCCATGAGCTCGTTCTCCGTCCATAGATCCACCCTGAACGAATAGAATAGAACCTGTATGGCAAGCATGTTAGTCGTTAATATCTTGTTTAACGCTGCCTGATTGGACTACAGATTCCATCGAAAAAGGTGTTCTTATCTGCTTCAGAGAACGTCTCTCACTGATGATGTATTCTTGATGCAGCTATCAGGCATACCTAGGTATTTTTAGGTTTTTCCAGTGCTTCGATGTCTAATAGCACTGCCGCCTATAAGATGGCGATCGCTATCTACGCTCGCGATTTGTCCATATTTCAAATAAATATTGGTACACTTACACAACCTAAAGTTCAACAGGAACTCGTGTATACCCCTCGACTAGCCATATATTCTATATATATCTAAATCATTCGCATGTGTGTCCTGTAGCATCAAGTATATGCTCGCACAAGCCGTGGGCACAATTTACCTGTCGCGCTCGAATATCAGATCATTGAGAGAAATGGATTACTTTTGTCGTGAGTATCGGTTCCTAAATTCCTACGATGGATAGTGATCCTAGAGATATGTAGACTTTTTTAAGTACAAACTTTATATTCGTCTAGACTTTTTACATCATGTATTTTTCATATGACTGAGACTCTTCAAGCGATTTCAAAAAAAGATTTGTAACATAATAGGCCTATATTTTTTATCAGATCAGATCGAATCTTGATATTACTTTTAGTTGATAGGTAATACTATCTCGAACAACATACATTTTAATTTAGCTGAGAATAACTGCGGAAGTGCTTTATCTTGCTTTGTTTGTTACCTCAACTTTGTCAAGCAACCACCGACGTAGCCATACCGGACATGGACCGAACCGGCCTGGTCTGCCCATCTGATATATCGAGGGTTCCTATAAAAATTTTTCCGAAAGAAAAGTAAGATTCTTATGGAATGCATTATTTGAGAATAAATTGCAGTTAGGTCATAAAAAATAATTTCATAATTTAAATGCTTTTGTGGTAAGACAAAAATATCTCCTGCATATATTTAAAATTACTTTTTTTCCTTTCTTTGAGCAGTCAACTTATTCTATACTGCTGCAAACATATTTTTGAGTAGTTTTTGGGCTTTTTTGCCAATTTTTTCGGCAGAAGGGTGTAAGAAAAACACATTTGCTTTTCTTTACTTTGCTAAAATTTTCGAACCAAACTGTCAATTTTCAAGATTAGGTGATATTTTTTGACGTTTTCTCTCAATACCTACTACTTGAATTCAATTTTCAAAAATGTATCGAATCCCGAAAACATGGTTGCTTATTTTGATCAAAACATCAAGTTCTTGAATGCATGTTTTGCGATCCGTTACCCCATGAAACGCGATATTATCGATTTTTGAACAAATTAAAAGAATTTCACAATTTTTGTTAAGTATTCCATTTTTCCAAAACACCTTTCAAGTAAAATAATCGATCGATGTAAAATCGTGAAAAATGGTTTCACAGATATTTCTTAGCTATCGAAAAAAACTTCAGTATTTTATAATGTACCTTTTCATTTTCCAAAATGCTTCCTTCAGATTCGTGAAGAGTAATGTTAAGTGAGACAAAAAAAAACGAAGGGAAAAAATCCATATTTTTTATAGGAGCCATCATTTTTGTCAGACATTTTTTTTTCGTCCGGGTTTCAAGTTCTTCATTAGCGACCTCAAAAACCCTCAAAAACATATATTTGTACATTAAACCTCAAAACTGAATTAATGGACACCTTTTCGACGATCCAGCCCACTGTGCGACAGGTGTAGGCCCTGTCGTTAACTCTCTGAACACCCATAGCATGTACTATCAGATTGTCTTATTCACACAGGGATAACGTATAAGTTCAGACACAACGTGACCCTGAGAGTGCTCTACTACCATCTTCGTACCCCTCGACTTCACCTGGCGCATCCTTGAAATGTTTTTTCCCAGAATTATAGATCTTCAAGTCATCCATATAAACATAAAAGAGAACCCATGCTCACAAACGTTAGTTCTGCTGTAGAGGTACCCATGAGAATCCCGGAGTGCGTGAGACAGTGCGAGAGATCCTGTCAGTCGGGATAGCTGTGAAGATCTTATATAGCGCGTAAAGACAAGTTATTGGTTTGTGGTTCTTTGAGTAGGACAAGTCACCTCTTTTTGGTAAGTAGTAGGTATCTGTGAGATCAAGTATGAGGTGCAGATCTGATCCAGATGTTGGTGTTTAAAAGTGTGTAGAATGTCTCATAATGTTCGGACTTAAGTGGGTTTTTGAAAAAACCAGGGGATCGCTGAGTAGGAGCGGTAGGTCAGCGAGAAACTGTTGTTTCTCCTTGACCCATCCAAATCTCTCTTTCATTCTACTTCTCGTATCAAATAGTACCCGTATATTGTTAATAATGTGCCGTTTGATGGTTGACAACTCTGAAATTTACACTGCATACAGGACGCGTTCTGTCTAGCCCGGCCAATATTTTCGATTGGTTTATGCTAGCGCTTTTCGGTTTTCTCATGTATCGTTGGCTTAGACCTTTGATCTGAATCAGTTAAAGCTCTTGCCGCATCATAAACTGAACAAAATGATGGTCCGGAGGTCGGTGTCCTCCAAGAGATTACCGTGAAGGGTTGCATTCATTTTATTCAGATCGTAAGGCTTAGGAGAAACCTGGATTTTAATGTTTCTCCTTGTTCTGAAATCGTTATTATCTCTTAGAGGATGCCTTGTTTCAGCATCTGATCATAATTTCGCTTCCTGATCTTCATCTGTGACTTGTTCTTTCAGCAGTTGAGGAAGCGTCCGGCGTACATCTCTCGATTGCGGAAGGTTGACGGCGCGATCTGGTTACATTCGCTACTACGAAAGGAGCAAACGCTCTAGGTGTTTGTAGTGCCACAGTGTGTGTGCAGGCGCACTATATAACTCCTTCGGTGAGGGACAGTACTAGGACCGTGACAATCAAGCAGGTTACCTTCTAGGCAAACCGTCCATGAAGAACGTCGATTGTCTTGCCAGGTCGCCATCGTGTTTTCATCTAAGTTAGCATCTCGAACCAATGTCGGGTGCCATGCACGTTTGATCATTATGAATCACTTTTCGAAATAGATTTAAGTTAAGAAGGGTGAATTGTCCCCTTTCTCAGTGCTTTGCATGCAAGAGTAAAGCTGCTTTCTCCAGAAGGTCACCCAGTGTCTTGAAGACACCCTAAAGGACACCACAACCAGGTGACATTCAGCTTTCAGCACAGTTTAGCTTTGATATAGTTTAGTTTTTACACAGCCTTAGCTTGGGGATTTTTCATCCTTGAATGTGACTGCTTACAAGCTTTCGTAACCTTATTTGGCAACTGCCGAAAGCAGGCAACCCTCAAGTGATTATGGTGACTCCGGGACCAGGTGGAACATTAACCTCGAAGTTCCTCTTAAGCCGTATGACCATGCTTAACTGGATGCAACCCTTCGTGAGGATTTTATGAAGGAACCCGATCACTGCACCATCACTTGTTTAGTTTATGATGCGGCGGAGGGTCCCGACTGATTCGAATCGAAGGTCTAAGCCACGATGGATAAAATGAAAAAAAATTGCTGGTATCAACTAAACAACAATTTTGGCTAGGCTACACAAAACGCAACTTGTATGCAGTATGTGATTGGCAAACTAAATGAAAGTAAGAGTATTGAAACGGGGAAAGGATGTATAAGACGTATATGTGAAGACACAATGCAGCCATAAGAGTACTTAACTACGATCTTTGTCGCTCTAATGGCGTCAACTGTACCCCTGCCCCGCCGATCGTCGAACGTCGATTTTTGAAAACGAGGGACGCGGAATTTACTGAACTGCCATTTCTTTACAATAGTCAAGTTTCGGAACAGATGACCTGACATCGCGCTCCTTGGAAAACGTGAACGAACTGTCTTCGTGATCGGATTCTCGGCCTCAGCCGACCATGACATTGCAGGCCAAAAAATCAATAAAAAGGAGAAGCATGGAAATATCAGAGAGCAACTACAGTGACTCTGTCAGGGGTTATTTGGTCAAAATCATTGCTCTTATCATCAATGCTCTTTTTGGTGCAACGACTTTACTGCTCAGCTAACAAACAGCGGCGAAGTAGAAAATTTTCCCGGGGAGGGAAGGTAAAGGCATCATTTACATATCGAAGTTCCAGTTGCTTTAGAGAATAGTTTTTGGGGTTGGGGGGAGGGTGTTACTAACGGATATTTCGGGTGAAGGGGGTGCCCCCCCCCCCGCGCTCCTACGCCGCTGCTAACACATTTACTAGCCTAGGACGTAACATACATGTTATCCGTAACATACAACGTTTCCTCTACTGCCACAACTACGTTTTTATTGGTAAACAATCTTTTTTTTTCATACAGGTGAATTTCCATCATTTGCAGAACATATACACATCTGCTTCCCCAAATTTATTAGGAACCAAAAATTGTGAATAGAATTGGGACCACAGAAGTCCTGTAAAAAAAACTGGGTCATCGCAGTATGAATGAAGAAGAGTCCAACCAATATTCTTTGTTTGGGATTCCATTTATAAACTTGATGCAAAGACAAAGCAGCGTGGTCTTTTTGGCAAATTCATATAAACGTGGTTATCGGCTGGGAAATTGGGGGGTGACATGAAAGCATTATGTCCATGCGTTTGAACATCGTATACATTGAATGTTTTAGCTGTATAACATTCTTTTTCTCCTATACGTATATAGGCTTTCGTCGGACGATGAACAACGTAATCGTCTAGTTCACGATTATATATTCCACCTGTCCGATTCATTTTGTTTCCTGGCGTTATTATATGAACGGAAAAAATGTCAGATTGTGGTTCGTCAGCTACAAGCCAGTGGGGTACAGTTGGTTGCTCCATCCATGGTTTGATTTCGGCTTGGTAGGTACGTGCTTCCCCCAATTCTATTCGTATATGGTTTTCAGGTAGATCTTTTGGAAATCCAGTTGCACCTGATTCGTAGAAAGACGAATTTAGGAAGATTTATTTCGTAATAGCCTAGACATCTGGAATTTTTCTTCTTTTTCAAGACAATATGAAATACTGTCGCATGATCTACATGTTATTATAATATATTCCGTGGCTTCGTGATTTAGAAGATGGATGTATTATGCTGAAATCTTTGGGAAATGTTCAAAATATATAACAGTATGTACATACAATGTTGTTTCATCAACTCTTATATAGCTGGGGCTCTAAACCTCTGTTCTCAGTCATATAACAATCAAAAAATGAATTATATTGCACTATTCTTACGAACTTGAAACTCCAATAAGTCAGACAGAAGTTTCTTGAGAGATTCGAAACATATCTCAAAATTTCAATACAATATCCACATTTCTCAAATCATAATGCTGCCTAATATCAACCATGTGATTGGTCCCTGGAAAGACTGCCACATGCTCTTAATTAGGTAGAGCGCAGTGATGAGGGCTAACTAATTCCTTCTATCTAGGTACTGTAACTAGTTACTATTTTTGGGTAAAGATGGTAGCAACGAAGTTACTTTTATGTAAGAATAACACACTGGTAACTAGTTAAATTTTTCATGAAATCGTACTTATGAGAATCGTTACTTTTATAGTAATTTTGAAAATGTATTCCACAAGTCTTATTCATGAGAAACAATCAATTGTATTTCTTAACCAACTATAATTTCATTTTAACCTATGATATTGTGGCGGAAGATACTGCAAAAAATGAATAAGTATCGCTTTTCTTCTAGTTATTTTTTTGCACATAATGTTTTAATATCAAAAGAGTAGTTAAATTTGCACAAGATGAATTTAAGGTTTAAAAAAAAAATGAATTCCTAGCCAAGAAGATAATTTTTCCATTATAAAAAATTTGAATTCACAATTTAAATGGCATAGTTGATATTGAAACAACAAAAAACTTATTTTTCCTCGAAAAGAAGTTTCATTCAGCCAAAAAAATTAATTTATTATCAAAGAGTTCAATTCCCGGTGAGAACAATATGCATTGTCAACAAAAAATTTAAATTCTAAAGAGAATAAATGTCTAAGAAAAAGCTTGAATTTCCAGCGGAAAGAAATTGTTTCTCTACAAAAAATGTATTTTGAACAAAATGGATAAATTTTTGTCAAGGTATTCTATTTATCAAAAAAAGTAGAAATTAGGAGGGATGAAGTTAAACTTTGGACATTAGAGGTGAATCCTCAACCAAAGCAGATTGAGCATTTTCTTCGTAAACCATGAAGAAGAACTTTCTACAACACACACTTTATAGTCTTCGGTTTGAAAGATCCAAAAAATAAAGAACAGTTTGATTTAAGTAGAATTTAGGAGACGTTTAAGACACTATATAGTCCTTTTTCAAGCCTGTTAAAAAACTCAAACTTTATTGAAACAAGAAGAAAGACTAATGTTTACAAATTAAAACACAAAATCAAACATATCATTGTGAGAACAAGGGATATAAGAAATTTTTCGGAGTAAAAAGTAATGTACAAATAGAGTGTAAAGTTTGCAAAAACAATTAGGAAAAAACATAATATAAAGTAAATAATAAATGTTTGCACCTTATTGTAAATATAGTGAGAAGAACGTATAAGAGCGACGTGATTAATGTAAATTTTGTAGGTTAACACGTAGAGTATTATTGAGGGCAACAACTATCCAACAACATTGAAGCATCACATATTTGATCCGATATAAGATGATCTTTTGGTTATTAATTTGTATTGAACATGTGAGCTTACGATTAAAATCTATGTAAAAAGAACCAGAAATTTTTTTGAATCAGTTTTATTCTAACAATAAGATGAAAAAATGAAAAAAAGGGGAAAAGTGGTTTTTCGTGAAGGATACGTTGGTCAAAAGAAATCTATGTCATATTTTATTTAAGGAATGATTAATGATAAATGAGAAAACGTTGTCTTACCAATAATCCAGTGATTGAAAATTTTTGCGAACAGAGGCCCTCTTAAATTTAAATAGAAAAATAAACTAATTTGTCATATTTTATTGAGTCAGGAAATAAAAAACTGATCAAGGATTCAGAAAATGAACCAATCGTCCTCTTGTACGTCGTAAACTGAAACTAGTGTTTCAAAAGTCAAACAGGGTGCGTAGGATAAAAAATTGAAATGCGATTTTTACTGAGTATGAGGATAAATGATCAGTAGAGAAATTTAGAGTTGGATGAAGGATGAATAAAATTATTCTACAACTTATCTAATGAGCTGTAGAAGTCGGGTAATTTAGAATTATCAAATCTTAGATTACCAGGCTGTGCATTTCAGGATGTGTAAATTGAATTCGTGTCCAGTCTCAATTCTGTATCTGACTCTGATGTCATTTTGTCGCAGAATAGAGGCAATTTTATCAGTTATGCCAGAGATTTATGGAACTACTGTGAAACCTTTGGAATCGTGGGATTCATTCTTTTCCCGTTGATTAAAAATGTTGTTGATCCTGATTTTTATTGGTCTGTTGATGATGTTTGAGGGGTAGCCATTGTCAATTAAAGTTTTTTGTATTAGTTTATCATTTTGTGGTCTGAAATTATATAAGGATAGTTTGATTGCTCTATTTATGAGTTCAAAAATCATTCTTTTTTTTTTGTGGAACCAAGGATGTTAGGATAAAAAGTGTAGGTATCTACCAGATAAAGTCTGTGATACCAATTAGTAAGAATTGTTTCGTCGTATGTTCTTGTGATTGTTACATCTAAAAAGTTGAGGGTGTAGTTTTTCCCAATTTCGGAAGTGAATTTAATTTTTGAGTAAAAAGAGTTAAAAGTTTCCAAAACTCAATTAAATTTTGAGTCTGGAGTGATCATAAAAATGTCGTCTATGCATATTATATAGAATGGAACGTCAAAATTCAAATTTGACAGACAGTCAGTTTCAAGGGAATTCATGACTATGTCCGCTAAACAACTGTGAGAGCGAAGATCCCATGGCCACTCCCTCCATTTGTTTGAAATTTTTATTGTTGAATTTAAAGTAACTAGATCTTAGGCACAACTCAATAGCATTCAAGAATTTATCCCTTGGAATGATAGTATAAGAAGCAATTTCGTCCCATTTGTTTTTTATGCATTGTAGAGCTAGATTGATTGGGATGGACGGAAATGAGTTGATCACATCAAGAGATACAAGAAACTGTTGGTTGGGAACTTTGAAAGATTTTGAGTCATTAACGAATTGCCAACTGTCTTTCACTCGAAATTCTGATTTGTCTGTGATTGTTTTCAAGATGTTGGAAAAATATTTAGCTCAATGGAAGTAGGACTATTGATACACTCACCGCTTGGATGGGCGCCTATCGGCAGAGGACCAGTTTCTCGGCTGTTCCTGCTAGAGTGATTCTGTCCCTCCCCCGAGCCTCGCACGATGCAGCACGACAGCCCATCAGCCTTGAAAAGGCAGTACCGTAATGTGTAGCATAGAAGTTGTTTTCTGGAGACTTGCGACGCACGTATTCACGAGACTATACATACGGTCCTGAATGTTTACCTTCGCCTAGTCAGTCGTCGCTTCGAATCTGGTTCGAACTGGATTTCTAATTTCTATCGCCTCGTGACCACAACCTCCTATACTGGCCCCCTTCCAAGCGGTAAGTGTAGTGGAGAAAATCAATCTGAGAGGATTTCCAGGTTTGTGGATTTTTGGTATTTCAGATGCTCTGGGGATGACATGAATCTACAATGAATCTACAATGCATTAAAAACAAATGGGACGAAATCGCTCCTTATACTATCATTCCGAAGGATGAATCCTTAAATGCTATTGAGTTGTGTATAAGATTTACTTACTTTAAATTCAACAATAAAAATTTCAAACAAATAGAACGAGTGGCCATGGGATCTTCGCTCTTACCTGTGGTAGCAGACATAGTCATGAATTTCCTTGAAACTGACCGTCTATCAAATTTGAATTTTTACGTTCCATTCTATAGAAGATACGTAGACGACATTTTTACGGTCATCCCAGACTCTAAATTAAACTTAGTTTTAGAAACTTTTAACTCTTCTGACTCAAACAATAAATTCACTTCCGAAATTGAGAAAAACTACACCCTCAACTTTTTAGAATTAAAAATCACAAGAACATACAACGGAACAATTCTTACTAATTGATATCACAAAAAGACTTGGTCTAATAGATACCTACACTTTTTATCCCAACATATAATTTTCAACCAAATAGTTGCATTTCTTATGGAAAATGAATTACGTCGTTTTGTAAATGGGATACACAAATTTTCAATACACTTAAACTGAATCTTTTACGTACAAGAAAGATGGAACTTTCTCTAAGGAAAAAAATTGAGCCTCAACCAAATAGGTATCTTTGAATAACAAGAGAAAATCCAAAGATGCGGTTCGATTTTGAAGAGAAAGAATTTTTAATGAAAAATGAAAACTCTCTTATGCCCTAAAAGCAGCGTGATATACTTTTTTAAATTTTCCTCAGTATACATGTTCGAAAATACAAATATTGCGAAAGTTATTGTAAATACCAATCAAAACATTATATAATACTCACATTCAGAATAAAGCAGGCCGAAAAATATGGGAAGTAGAACGTAACGAAGAATCTCCATTTTTTCTAAATTAGTTGGAATTCAAGAGAAGTAGAATGTGACTGCTCACGAATTTGTAGTGAACAGGAAATAAAGACTGACATAAGTACTAACTTTGCGTCTAATTTTTGATATAACTGTGTTATTTATCCTTCACAGTTGAGTGTAAGGAGGAAGATTGTGTGTTAGAGGGAGTAAAAACAAATATCAAAATCATCTTACTTATCTCTTACGCCTCTGCCTCGTGGATAGAATTGCAAACAGAGATACAAACATTAAATATATAAGGCATGATAGAATATAAGTGCCGAAAATCATTCTTTTTTTCTCTTCAACATCTTGCGAAATACACGGGGAAAAACAGTCTGCCATAGTAAAAGGATTTTGAATTTGAATAGGGAATGAATAACTTCTTTGTGAAGCCAAGCAAATTTTTGGAGTGTACTCAGTAAAAACAACCCAGTTTGTAATTACTATCAGTCATGGGATACGATTTAA
>WSXT02143794.1:0-10421 GCA_011762715.2 Neuroterus valhalla
ATGAAATAGAGTGCATATAATTCTTTTTCTGAGTATATAGTGCATAGAAGAAAAATATCAACATTTTCCTAATTGTTTAAATAAATATTATTTGTTCAGACAATTATTATGTTTCCAAGGATATTATTGTTCAAATTTTACTTTCCGAATCGAACACAATTTTGAATGATTCCGAGGAGTAGTAAGTTTTTCCAAAAGATTGATGTTATTGTTAATAAAATTAGTTTTTTTTTAAATTCCCGTCAGACTGAGTATGGACGGTTTGCATCTTGTCCTGTGCACTATTGAATGAATCATGAAAGTTTGCTGATGTAAATTAGGATTAAGGTTTAAAAAGACTGTTTTTCTACATGTTTATGCTCGTTATAAATATTGACACTAACATTAATATTACCATTTTGCTGATTTCCGTTTAGCTTTATACTATACTATTCAACACAATCACAACTACTACAAGAAGTAAAATATGATAGAAAACATTTCCCAGATATCAAGAATACAACATTGTCTCTGAACAAAAAATAATATTTTGCGTTCAGCGTTGTAATAAGACTGCGTATAAAATGGATTGAGATTGAATATAATAAGAGGATTTGAAAGTTATATAAATATTATGCTCACATCAATATATATTTACGAATATAATTATATGTTCGATATTTCATATCACCGATCTGCATTTATAATAAAAAAATTCTGGGACAAATAAAAATGGTTCAAACAATGACATGACGTTCTCAACAGAATTTACTTCTCCTTGAAATCATTTAATATTATGTTTAATCCAGAAAACACGAATAAGAATATCTTCGTGAAAGTAACTGTTTAAATAAATAGTATTTGTTTGAACAATTGAAAAGAAGTTAAAATATTGCTAGATTACTAATTTTTAACGTACAAAGTAAATGAACATAAAGCTGCGAGATCGCTAGGAAGAGTAGAGAAGAATTCATATTTTTGATTACCTCTCGCTGAGAAAGGAACCAGGCATGAGTCGTTCGAGTTGTTCTCATCGACCGTATAGGGGAGCCGTAGGTTGAGCACAGTCCCATTCCGAGTCGCGACGAGCTCGAGCCGGGCATCACACAATAGAAAAGGTCAGATGAGCCTCCAGGTAGTCCACGGTACCCTGAGATCGTTTTAAGCCATATTTATATTCAAAGCTTCGAAATTTACAGTAACCTGCAGTTCATTCACGGGACCTGCGGGTCGACAGTTTTTCTTTAATAAATGAACACAGCGTTCGGTCACTGGGACACGGGCGACTTAAAGGTCCAGTACGTGAACACTCATTTATTAATAAAAAAACAATTTTTTTGTGGGGATACCTTGTGAGAAATCGAATAATAATATCTTACAACTATACCAACACATTTTTTATGCAGAAAATGTAAGAAATTTCTTTGTAAAAGCAGTGTAAACAAGGAGTTGCTAAGTCGCGTACTTTATAGTGTTCGACAACTGTCTCACCAAAACTGATCATAATCGATGATGCTTCACATTCAAGAAATTTTTGAAATTATTTACAAAAATTTACTGCAAAGAATTGTATATTGAACTCTCCAAAATTACTCCAAGATTTCAAATATATAGAAAATCATATAGACTTTAACATTGAAAGGTTATATTTATATATTTTTCGCATTAGGGTTCATTCACTGGTGACTGTTCACCCACTGGATCATTCACCCTATATTGTGTAACAAGTGCGAGGAGTTGACCATTCCACGAGTGTGGAAACACAAGACGGAGGCGAAGTCGTAGTCAAGTGCCACAAACTTCACATATGATATTTTTGTAAAAAGTGCGTCCAAATAATGATATTAGAAGAATTTGTCATTTTCTACACACTTTACAGACACGGAAAGCCACCGTTTTCATGAATATGTTTCAAAAATATGTTCTCCTTATACCCTCCACGAAAATGTATATCGACGGCCGCTAACATTGAGGTTCTATCTCAGCGATCAAAGCAAGGTTTTTATCTTTATCAAAACTCAGAAAGGTCCTATCTCGTCGGTCAATTCAAAAATGTTCTATCTCGGCGGCCAATGTAAAAAGGTTCTATCTCAGCGTTCCGTGCAACAAGGTTCTATTATTCTATCATTCCGACGGCTCATATAGAATCTTGTTGCACGTAACGCTGAGATATAACCTTTTTACATCGGGCGCCGAGGTAGAACCTTTTTGAATTGGCTGCCGAGATAGGACCTTTTTGAATTGGCCGACGAGATAGAACCTTTTTGAATTGGCCGACGAGATAGTACCTTTTTGAATTTTGATAAACCTCATTGTTAGCGGCCGTCGATATGATCTTTCTCCTTGAAAAAGCCTTTTCTAGCATGTTACTCTGTGCTGTTTTAGTTCGAAACAGCCAGACCTTAAAAATCCTCCTCGTTTTAATTTATCGACGCCGATCCGATGGCGTGAAGCGTTGAGAGAGCAGGTCGAAGAGGTGCTCCAGAGGTCTGTGGGACGCTGGATGCCGAGAGGGTGGCAAACGAGGTTGAGGGGGTCGATAAGGATGAGGGGGAGGAAGAGGTAGCCAAAGAGGGGTGGTGTCCAGGGGGTAGCAGATCTCGCGCCGTCGCTCTCCATGAACTCCCCATACCATACGGAATACCTATCCAGTTATAGGGTTGGCCTCGCAGTTTGCGTTACAAGTGAGGCGCCTGGAACCCCTGGCTCCGCCTACCACGATACAACCCCCACCTTACTTGTTATTATTATCACTGCGGCTATCACAAAATCCCTACCGCACCTGCCTGAAGTTCCAGGGAGTATCGGTTCGAGCTCAAAGCTTCTTTATGAGGATCGTGCTTCAATTTTAACTAGACCGATGATTACTTTCACGTCCAAGAGCTGGATCCAGATTGCAGATGATTATTATTATTGTACTAATAACTTACTCTTTTTGAGGTAAAAGTAACCCATTTGGTTTTTGTCTTGTTTTAATATCTCTGGTCCAGGATATGATATGGTAAGGGTAAGTAAAAGATGTGTGAAAGAAGAAATAGATCTTTAATCAACCAGGTGCCGCTGATATGACCTAATATGACTATGAAACCCATAGAGAAGATCTATATTCTTTGCCGCAGTCACATCCACCGAGATAAGCTTTTGACGAGGGCTTATTATTATACCAAAATTTTTATTTCAGTTGTCACTCTTATTCATATATTCCTCTAAAACAATTTTCCATCACAAAACCTTATCCTACTCCTTTTGCTTCCGACTTACATATATACATCTTTTGATTCAAGCTCTGGTGACTCTACAATTTAGGGTGATCCAAACAAATTATTTTCGAATTTTTCTGCACAACGCCCGGAAATTTGTTCGAATCCACAAAAAAAGAAACGCATTTTTTTTTTGTTGAAAAAAATGATATTTCGAGGTGGCGCAAGCCCCATGAAGTTAAATACGTATTTCCCATGAGAAAAAAATATTTTTTTGTAAATTTTATTCAGGATTCTCAATATTAGGTCAATCAAGTTCGAAATTTACCATTTCTCTTCACAATAAGTCACAGAATGCTAGTAAAATATTACATTTCAAATGTCAACCCCCATAAGTCTGTTTTATAGGGTCCCAAAAAAACCCATTACTAAAAAAATGCGTTTTTCAAGTTTTCGGCGCTAATTATGATTTTTTTGCGGTTTTTTTAACGCAGATTATTTCAAATACATGGAATACTACTTCATACTGATGAGTATAGGTTTATTTAAATTGTTCAAACAATTTATTATTGTTTTTAGCAACTTTCTTTCAGAAAAGGGTTACAAAGTCAAAGTTTTTGCTGAATTTTTCAACTTATTCTCAACGTTTCAGTTGAAGCAAGGTAATAAGCAAATAAAGTTAAAACAAGTAATTGTTGAAACAATTTGTTAATAATTATACCAATATTCTCTCAGAATAATGATACGAAGTTGTAGTTTTTTCTTAAATTTTCCACTTTTTGACCACTTTTCACTTTTCGCTGAGATTGAAGTAATAATTAATTCATGTTAAAAAATAATTGTTTAAACAAATTATTATTGTTCATGGCTTCCTTCTCTTAGATTAGTACTAAAAAATTACGGTTTTTTCTAAACTCTTAGGCGTTTTGTCCACTTTTCACTTAGTGAGGTAATATTTAATTTAATTCACGAACATAATTGTTTAAACAATTGATTATTGTTTATAAATTTTTTCCCTAAGATAAGTGCTAGAAGGTTGTATTGTTTTTAAAAATGTTTAACTTTGTATTGAATGAAACTTGAATGAAATTCAATAAGATTGAATTAGATTGAATTTATTTATTTTTCGGTAAATTAAATTGTTCTTATTTAAAATAAAAATTTTTTTTTTAAATATCAACCATTAAATTTTTGATGGACAATATATTTTTTTAGGTCGAAAATTCAACTCTTCGGTTGAAAGTTGAACTACTTTCCTAAAAATTCTATTTTTGCGTTGAAGATTCATGATTTTAGTGGAAAATTCGGAATTCAAATTTTACGGAACGAATTCTGCTTTTTGGTTTCAATTAATTCATTTTGAACATTTGTAATGGAACAAAAATAATTTACCCTAAACAATACAATACTATTCAAAATATGATTCTCTTTGATGTTTATTTTTTTATGGGCCATAATAAAAAAAAACGCAAGTTTCTATCAATTAGCAAAGAAAATATTAGTAGCAATGATAATAAATTGTTGGAACAATTATTCTTCAAAATTAATTAGGTTTTTTCTTTAATATAATTGAAAAGTGATAAAAACTTGAAAATTTCAGGAAAAAACTGCAACTATGTAGCATTATTCTTAGAGAATATTGTTATAATTAATAAGAAATTATTTAAACAAATATTTTTGTTGGCTTCAATTGATCAATATCTATCTTTAACTGAAACATTAAAAATGAGTTAAAAAATCCAGAGAAAACCTCAAAATATTACTGAAAAATTGCGTTTTTTTTTTTGTGGATTTGAACAAATTTCCGGGCGTTTTGCATAAAAATTCGAAAAAAAATTTTCTAATGCATTTTTGGATCACCCTACTCTACATATTTTATCCGTGAGCAGCGAATGAACATCCGAAATACTCATACTTTATGTTGGTATCCCGTCTGCTCAAGATTCTCTGCAAATTATGGACTGATTCTGCCGTAACAGCCTCATCATCTACAAACACCAATCCACATGAGTGCCATTCTCTTCAAAAGTTTGGATCTATAATTTATTATCAAAAGTACGTTTTTCTAGTGGAAGGATCTACAAAATTTCAAAACATTTTAGTCCATCCAAAAAGATTATAATGTAATCGCTTACATTATAATATTTTTGAATGTACTAAAAAGGAATCCCTTTCCCTGAGTAACAATGCAGATAATATTATTATAAACAAGAAAAGTAGAAACTCTCATTTTGCAGAGGAAGATCTTCATTAATGGGATGAATTCAAACCTTCGCGTTAAAGAGCAAGAGATTCTGGTCGAGGGTAAAAGAAACTAACGAGATCATCGCACTAGATCGCACGCGCCTTCGAGGCAAGCCCGCTAACGATATCACTCGTCAATCAAGTTGATGACTGGTGACTGATGTACAACCGGGTTTGGAAGGAGTTAGGCGGCAGTTACTGGAAAACAGGATCAGGTCCCTAGCAGGGTGTGGTTCACGATTCAAAGATTTCCAATTCAATCGTCGAAATACTTCAACTTAATTCTAAGTTCGAATACCCGGAAGAAATTGATTTTATTATAGTTATTTATCATTCCAATAGAAAGTAGATCAAATTTTATAATTTCCATGATTGTTCAAAAAATGTTGTCT
The DNA here is from genome assembly GCA_011762715.2 of Neuroterus valhalla. NCBI lineage: Eukaryota > Metazoa > Arthropoda > Insecta > Hymenoptera > Cynipidae > Neuroterus > Neuroterus valhalla. The sequence continues at coordinate 5,816 of WSXT02143794.1, forward strand.
TACACATTCTCATAATTTATGATAGAAGGCATTATCTTTATGTAATTCTTTCACCTATCCAGTATTTGACAATTTTGAACGTTTTGTAAACCCCTAAATTAGGAATAATAGTTTTTTTACATGTTCTTTTTGGCTATATTGTTCACGAAATGGTAGTCTATAGTATTACGGAAACGTCTGTAATTCCGCTATTACGCTATACTTTACCAACTCACAGTGGTTCAAAATCCCAAAGAGCTGGCCAAAAATCAGAATCTTGATATTTCACTTCGTTCGAGTAACCATGTAAGGTTTTCGGGGTCGCTGATTTCGAAAATGAAATCCAAAACCCAAAATTCAAAACGGCGGATATTTCTAATATTTGTCATGCATTCACTCGAAAATGAGTATCAGGGGGGATTTGGGGTTGCTGAATTCGAAAATGAAGTCAAAAATCCAAAATTTCGAATGGGAGACCCAAAATAGTGGACATTTTCCTAAAATTTTCCATGCATTTACTTGAAAATGAGTTTTAAGGGGTTTTTGGGGTCGATGATTTCGAAAATAAAGTCAAGAATCCAAAACACAAAATGCCGGATATTTTCTAAAATTCGCCATGTATCTACTTGAAAATGAGTATTATGGGGATTTTGGGGTCTTTGATTTCGGAAATGTAGTAAAAAATCCAAAATTCAAAATGTCGGACCTAAAATGTCAGACACTTTTCTAAAAATGATTTTTCATGAAATAGGGCAGCTCGGGGCAGCAAGTAAAAACGGTTTCGAGAAGACGACACTTTTTCGCAAAAGGAACAACAAATCTCGACACTATAACTCGCAGGAGAAAAAAGAATTCTCTACATGAACTTGTAAACCGGGTACAAAAGAAAAAATCCCCTGCAATACATCGCACAAATCGGATGCATGTTTGCGAATTCTAAATATTCAATTTTTTATTTTTAATGTACGTACCTTTACGAGCATTTTTCATGTCGCACAAAATTATTCCCCAAAAAACTTACTGAATGTGGCCATATCTAGAAAAATATCCGCCATTTTGGATCCACTAGTGCTGTATTTACACTAGGGGCCGTCGGGGCCCAGGCCCAGGACGGCAAAATTTATGGGGCGGTAAGTTTTTGGTAAAGATCATTTCCGAGTGAACACTTTCAACGTCATTCTTGAAAACATCGATTCTGAATTAAGAAAGAGATGCGCAGCATTTGAAGAAATTGATTAATAATTCTCACAATCAGTTATTCCTCATTTCGGTTATTTAAGTTCCAGTGAAATTTGTTAGAAGTCAAAACATTTCAGACGTATTTATTCTTCAGACTTCGAGTGTTCATGGGATGAGGAATTTGTCCAGGAGCCTTGGACGGATACCTAAATGCTGAAGATCTTAAAAGAAATTTGATGAAAAATTTCAAACTTTTCAATACTGAATGCAAACGAGTCTTCCAATTCTCAATAATAGCATAGGAAAAATGGTTTTGTATTCACTACACAAAATTTGAATAAAAAACCGAACCCAGTTCACAATTTCACAATTTTGAATTAAAACAAATCTACCTGGAAATTATCAAAAGAATCAAATTAAATTCCTTACCATGACTCACTACAATTTTTCATGAGCTAATTATATCTATTTTCATGGATTATTCAAAGAATTCCTCTTTGAATTAGGAAAAAAAGTATTTATCCGATAATCTCATAAAAAATTACTAACATTAGAGGCCGATTGAAGTCCATAAAATTTTATTATTCCGTAAATTTTAAAGAGTTAAAAAGAAGATGAAAATAAATACGAGATCTACTTTCATAACAATCTAGATACTTTTTTGTCTCCAAATTAACTAAGTAAAAAAAGATGTTTCAACAAAAGAGTTAAATTTTTAAACCGAAAGGTTATTCTTGAAAAAATGAATTTTCAACAAAATAGTTTAGCTTCTAGACAATTCTTCGAAAAGTAGTAAAATTGATGGAAAATATTTTTCTTGATCTCATGTGGCACATCCAGACTCAAAAAAAATATTTTGAAACTTTTTATAAAAAGTCTGAATGTGATGCATATTATTGAGGGTAATATTTTTTTTTTATTTTCCTACTTTTCGAAAAATTGTATTATTATTCCCGATTATAAAAAATTTTGGACTTCAACATCTCCCCATATTCTTATTTAACGTGAGCAAGAAGTTAAACTTTCATACAAATAAAATTAATTTTCTACCAAGAAGATCAATGCTGTCGCAAAAGAGACGAATTTACAAGAAAATACATCAGTTTTTGGCAAAGTTGTTGTATTTTTAAGTGAATGAGACGATTCATCTGAAGAAGATTTGGCATTTTTAACCCAAATATATTATTTCTCAATAAAGGAGGGAATTTTCAAACGTAAATATAAATTTGTATCAAAATGTTTTTAGTTGTTACTCGGAAAGATGATTTTTTTAAAGAAATATCAAATTGAACATGACTCGGGGTACACAAAATTTTTAACTCAGCACTGGTCGTTTCTCACAAGTAGCAAGAATTTTCTTCGGTTAAAATCTAAGGACCGTTTTGATCGCTACGCTACTTTCAGCGTATAATATTCTGCGTTAGGAAATCACATTGTATGTTGTATTGCAAAATACAATGATCTTCTTCGACGATCATGTGAATGGCGATTACAAGGTATTTTGTATGTTTGAAAAAAGGGCGGCATTTTCCATGAGGCCCAGGGTGGCGCTCAAGGTAAATTCGGCCCTGGGGTCTACCATTTTTAATTTTAGGGTTAGGACTCTATTTTCGGAATCAACGATCCCAAAAACCTTATATGGGTAATCGAACGAAGTGAAATATCGAGATTCTGATTTTCGGCCAGCTTTTTGGGATTTTAAACCACTGTGCGGGGCCTAGAATGTTTTTGCAAGTTCTTGGGTACTTATACTGAAATTTTAGTAAATGTTTCTTAATATATATCCGTTCAGTCCTATTTAATACACAAAATTATATGAGAACCCTCGACAGTTCTTGAAGGTTCAAAACATTCCAAACATTTGAGAGACCTTTCAGAAATTAGAGACATATTCTAGGAGATCTGAGTCTTATAAACAGAATATTGTTAAGTGCTCTGTAGTTTTCTTTTATCAATAATAATTGAATGAAACCCACAAAAGCTCTCAACTCAAATGCCCAAAGGGCTGGTTTTACAATTCAAGATTCTATTCTGACATGTTGTAGGACATTCTTCATAATATTTTGGACATTACTAAAATAATCTGATCTATTTCAGATAAATCCGGAATGTTCTCGATTTTTCTAATTTACTGTGTAATGTTAGAAAGTTTTATAAAATATTTTGGAAATTTGTAGAATTTTTCTGGATCTTTCTTTAATTTGTCATAATATCTCAGAAAGTGGTTGTTCTAGTCACCAAATTCGGAATGACCTCAGAGCCTCGTTTTTTACTCTTTTTGGGCTAAAAATACCAGAAACTTATCCGGCTATACGAACCTATACGTTACCACATACCGGCCATAAGAGCCCTTCTCATCCGGACGCCCTCGCATACAGCCACATAATATTCTATCGATCATATAATTTTACTTCTCAATGCTCATCGAATTAGGGTTGAATCGTCGATATAAAAACTGCAACTTACTTTCAGACGACTGTGAAGAGAAAATCCTGAAAGAGAAAAGGGATTTCGGAAATCCTCTGAATTGAAAGGGATCCTCGGAAGCAAAAAGAGAGAAACGAATTAGAAGAGGGGGTAAGTAGAAGACGAATGCGTATAGAGCCATGGAGGTTGACTCCCGGTCAGGGGTTACATTGTTCGAAAAAAACACCTGATATTTATGGTGCAGCTGATCTGACTCTGGATTCTAGCCCTCTCGTAGATCGGATCTCACTAAATCACAGTGGTCTCGTGGAATACGCCTAGGAAGGAACTATAGCCCTGGCTAGCCCCAACCCTCAACTACCATAAGGTCCATAAGAGCCATACATACGTATGGGTATATATAGGCTATACCCCACATCCGTGGAAGGAAGTCCTAACTGTATGCAGCAGGACTAAAGGAAGAGTCAGAATCTCCTCTCACGCATGGAATGTCGCGTGGACGATATGTCAGGTTCAAATATTTTGGCCTCAGTTTATAGGGAGAGGAGGGAGAAGATTGGTAGGCTATTAACTGATTGCCCATAATTTTTGTTAGGGCTTGTTTTCATGGGAGTATCAACTCAACTGGAACATATATATTTACAATTAGAATAGTTATGACAACAATGTATTCATAGTAATTATATCAACATATAATTTCGAATATATGTATGTGTATAATATACTAATAATAACAACATTTTCACAACTTTCAACTAATCGAATTTTCCTTTCTAAACTTATCGCCTTAATGTCCCGAAATTCGCTTATTGCCTTCGCGCTTCGTTTCAAGATGAAAGGCTACTTATTGAGAAATCTCAAAAACCGAAAACGAGAGAGTTTTTATGGGAAATGATGTTGTTATTTTTTTTTACATTCTCATTCTGAATGAGAAGGTATTGGTGTTATGTGAAAATTGACTTTCGCGGATTTGATGAAATCTCCACGTTTTGAGACCCGCTGAGTCAGAAAAAATGGTTTT
>WSXT02143805.1:0-10421 GCA_011762715.2 Neuroterus valhalla
TGAAGAGATTTTGAAGATCTCAAGGGATATGTACGGATTTTTCTGGATCTACTCAATTATTTCGAAGGATTTCAAATATTTTAGAGCTTTTTACAAGATTCAAAGAAATTTCAAGCCATTCAAAAAATCTCAAGAGATTTTGGGAGGGTATGAAACATATCAAAAGGTTTCAGAAATATCAAGAGTTTTCATGGAATTTCAAAGACTTTTTATGGGGCTTCAAAAGAATTTGCGAGATTTAATAATTTTTAATGAAGCGTTAAAAGATTTTTAGATTCCAAGATGTACGGAATATCACAAGTTTTGAGGGGATTACAAAATTTCGAATGGAATTAAAGAGGAATTGAACCTATGTTTATAAAAAAAGCCTTAAAAATCAGGAAAAAATTTAATCTGAAGCTCCAAAAATTATAAAGTTCCAGGCTAAAATTTTCAAAATTGAATCATTTGAAATCGAAGGAATTAAAAATGTATGCTTCCTAATTAAAAGAATTGAAAATTGAATCATTCGAAACTGAAACCGAAACTTGACAGTTTGAAATTGAATGTTTCAAAGTCAAAGTAAAATTTCGGACTTTTATCACATATAGAAATATATTTTTTTACATTAAAATTGATAAGACAAATCTTTCTGATCGAAATATTAATTCACCAACACTTTCATCGCTTGAAAGGGGGGAAAAAAGGAATTTTTAATGGTAAAAATTGGAACTGAAAAAAGTTGTACCTACGTAATGTTGAAAATTAAATGAATCCAAACTTTTGTCGGAATTGGAAAAATTTTAATTTTCAAGAATCGTGATATAAAAACTTTTTTTTTTGCTGAAACCTCTAAAAATTTTTATATGAAAGATAATCCTTGAAGATTTCTATGGATCCCAGGGATTTTGAAGATTGTGAGTGATTAAGGAAATTTTAAGGGATTCATAAGATTTAAAAATATAAATATTTAAGGTATTTCTACGGATTTCAAGGGATTGAAAAGATTGACTAGATTTTCAGGACTTTTTAGATGATCTCAATAAGTTTCAAAATGTATGCTTTTATTAACACTAATTTCAAATTTTTCAAATGAGTTCGAGGCTTGAAACTCTACTTTTACTAAAGACTAATTCTTATCTGACGGAATGATACCAGATACCAGTGATATCTAGATATTTTGTACAAGAAACATTTGTTTTCAAATGTTCAATGTTAGGAAATAGGAATGTTATTGTGCTTTTCATATTTTTTTTGTACACCTCGTAGAGTAGATCATGTACTAGAACGAGATGAACAATCTTCCTTACAAGGAATTTTTTTTTTACATTATTGAAAACGTTTTTGTATTTTTTTCTTAAATTAGACTTTTTGTTGCTTTTTTTTACCGGTGTTAAGTCGTGACACTTGATTTGAAAAAGGAATGTTTTACACCCGGAAAGAAGAATTATGAACGCGTTAGAAATTGCTTGCAAGAGAATTTAAAGATTCCGTTCGATGTCGTCATCGCTTGGGACCCACCAGGTAATATATTCTTTTTTTAGTAAATTATTTAAAGCTTGGACTCACGCCACTAATCTAATCCTCTTTGACATTTTTTAGGGAGTTCAGATTCATTTTTCAAGAAACATACACGTAAATTCAGAACAATGAAAAACAGGGCGTTTTGAGATTCTCTTCCATAATATTAATTGAAAATATTTCCTAAATGAATTATTTGCTGATTTTTAAAAAAACAGGGCCGAACTATTTACGCCCCCTACTTACAAGAAAAATTGAATTCAATGTGAAACGCTTCGAATTTTTGATATTTCAAGTAAAAATATTGCATTTTCAACAAAATGAATTAGTTTTTATTGAAATAGTTGAATTATCAACCAGATAGTTGAAATTCTATCCACAAAGATTTGTTTTCAATCAAGAACGTTATTTCGTATCAAAAACGAAGAATTTGGAACATAATAAATGATTTTTTACCAAAAAAGTTGAATAGTTAAATTTTCAACAAAGTAGTTGAATCTCCAAGGAGAACAGATTAATCTTCAACCAATCAGTCAAGTTTTCGAACTGCAAAGACGAATTCTCTGCAAAATAGTTCAGTTTTTAACACAGAAATGTAAATTCTTGAGAAAAATGTTCAGGTTCTACCAAAATAGTAAGTTTTCAATCCAAAAACAAATTTTTTCTACCAAAGAGGATGACTTTCTAACAAAACTCGATAATGAATGCGATAGTTGATATTTCAACCCAATAAAATAATAATTTGAAGTAAAAAAATATTTAAATTTCACCAAAAAAGATAGATTTTCAATAAAAAATGCTAATTCTCAATAAAAAATGTAACCGTTGACATTAAAACCAAAGAATACTAATTTTCAATGGAAGAATTACACTTTCAACCAAGCGTGATTTCCTTTTCGGGAATAAAACATTGTCAACCAAATTATAAAATTTTGTACGAGAGTTGTACTTTTAACCTGAAAATATGAATTTTCTGCAAAAAATTTTATTTTCAACCAAATAGTTAAATCTTCAACAAACATATTTTTATTTTCTATCAAAATATAATATCAACCTAAGAATCAGTTGTTTTTTTTTAACCAAAAAGATGAATTTCCAACAGAATACATGAATTGTCAACTAAATTCTTTTTTTAACTAAAAAAGATCAATTTTAAGCTGAAAAAAATTAATTTTGAAAAAAGTAGTTCAACTTTCAACAATTTACTTGAATTTTCGATCAAAAACGATTCTAATTTTAAATACAAAATTGTTGGATTCAACAAGAGAGTCGAAGTTTCAAGAAAATAGTTGAATCCTCAACTAAAACAGATTAATTTTGAACCAAACATTTGAGCTTTTAACCAACTTGCGGAATTTGGAATTTTTTTCTTGAAATTTGGGAAAAAAATTCAAAAATTTGAACCAAGTGTTGTATACAATTGTAGTTAATTGTTTTGTAAGGCTTTTTCCAAAATTTAAACTCGATATCTAATTCGGTGCCGATCTAAGTTGTTGAAAAAAAATCGATAATTTGGGTCATGTGACTCATGTATCACATGGCATTGATGATAAACTTTCTTGTATAAAATCTATTTTTTTCTGCAGAAGATTCATCATTCTAGTTGAAAATTCATCTCTTTGGTTAAAAATTCAACTATATTGTTCAAAATTGGTTCGAAAGTTTTTGTTTGTCGAATTCAAATTTCAAATGTCTTTTGGTTGAAATATTGACTGTTATGTTTTTCATTGATGACTCATTTTTTTCTTGTCGAAGATTCAACTTTTTCGTACAAAATTTCTATTTTTATGGCTTAAAAATTCAACAATTTAGTTAGAAAATAATATTTTTTCGTGAAAAAATTAAGTATTTGGTTCAAAATTAAACTTTTTTTCGGAAATCGTTGAGAAATGATATTTTTTTTTATAAAAATACGTTTTATTTTGCAATAAATATTATTTATCATTTCTTTATATTTATTTATTCCATTGAGGATTTGACTGTTTTGTTGGAAATTTTCTTTTCTACGATGAATAAAACTGTTTAAAAGGTTTTTTTTCTTCACAAAGTGATATTTTGAAGTGATCTGAGTATTCTATTTTTAATTAGGAAATTTTTTCTAGTTGAAAATTCGCCCTTGTAGTTCAAAAATTCAATTAATTCGTTAAAAATCCAATTATTCTATAGGAAGTTAAATTTTTCTTTCGTTTGAAAAAGTCTCAAGGACTTGAAAGATAAAAAAAGGACAAATCTTGGATTGAAAATAAACTTTTTAGTTGAAAATTTGTCTTCTTAGCAAGAATTCATGTATTTTTTCGAGAAGTAATATATTTCTTGTGAATGCGACATTTTTGGCAGAATCTTTCATCTTTTTGATGAGAAACTCATGTTTTCGGTTGAGTTTTCATTAATTGTTTTGTCGAAAATTGAGCTTCTTTGTAAAATTAATCTTTTTTCGTGTAAAATTCAAGTGTTTTATGAAAAATTCGTTATTTGAATTGGAAATTGATCTTTAAAGGTAGAAAAGTAAAATTTATTAGTAGGAAATGAGATATTGTGAACAGTGAGTCTTGCTAGCTTGAACATTTAACTATTTTTTGTTGAAAATTGAAGTATGTTGTTGAAAATTCAATTATTTTGGTACATTTATCAGTCTTCAAACAATCTATGTACGAAAATGTCTGATTCATTTTTGATTTGAATTCTAGAAAGTAAAACTTTCATCTTTTCAAATGTATGCTATTACTAAGACTATTTTATTATTCCTGAAGTGAGTCCAAGCTAAGTTGATGATAGTTTTTAAATTTTTCAAAAAATTATTCTAAAATTTCAGAAGAAAAGATGTGTCCATCGTCGGTAGCATCGTGGTTTCATAATCGAGGATATAAAGTCTCGCTCTGTCACCAAAAATTTATCCACAGGACGAGATATTTAGTCGATGTGCCAGTTGTTGAAGATTCCTGTGATCGGGAAAAGTTTTTCGAATGGCTTGGAATTTTCAGTATTGATGGAAACTTGTAAGTTTGAGTTCAAAATTTATTTTTCCATGCTAATCAGATTTTTTTATTCTGATTATCTGCCATATTGCGATCATTCAGAGGTGAATTAAAATGGTCGTTGAGGCCCCTTTTGAGAAAGGTCGATAGTCGTATTTATCATGTATTGGTACAATTTTTCTTGAGAAGATATGGCAACTTTTCTAAGGATTTGTAAGATTTTTTAGCTCCACCCCCTTACGTGTGATTTACTATTTTTTCTTTGCCTCTAAACTTTTTCACTGTAAGCGAGATTTCAAGGAATTCCAAAGGATTTGAAGAGATTTGAAAGATTTGCAGTGATTTTAAAAGATTTCATGGATTTCTAGAAATTACCGAGTCAAATTTCAGAGAGAACCTCAGTTTCTTTAAGGTATTTTACAATATTTTGGAGGACTTTATGGAGTTTTATCAGACAAAAAAGGGATTTTACTGTATTTCAAAGATATGGAAGGTTTTCGATGTATTTTTAAGAGATTTCAAGATAATCTACGTGATTCCAAAATATTTTGAAAGAAATCACGAAATCTCAAAGGATTTTAAGAGATATCGAAAAATTTCGACAAATTTTTAGGGGTTCTGAAAATGATTTTTGAAGGTTTCAAGAAATATTCTTGCGTATTTGAAACATTTAAGTGGTCCCAAGAGATTCGGAAAGATTTCTACAGGTTAAGAAGATTTCAATGACTTTTGAAGGTGTTTTGAAGATTTCAAGGGATCTAGTGACACTCAAATTATTCCACAAAATTTCGATTGGATATATAGAAGGATTCCAAGAGATTCGAAAAGATTTCTACGGGTTTTAAATATTTCAAATTAACTAAATTTCAGTTAATTAATAATAATAATAAGAATAAAATAATTAAATATAATAAGATTTCAATTAATTAAACAAGGATTACAAAGTTTTCAAGGGATCTAGTATACCTCGAATTATTTCCAGCAATTAGAGGGATTTCAACTGATCTTTGGAGATTTTAATGGAATGCGAAGGATTCCAAAGAATTTCAAGAGATTTGGAAAGATTTCCAAAGATTTTGAAGATTTCAATGAATTATCAAGAAAGTTTTGAGATTTCAAGGGATATCGTAAGGATTCGAAATATTTTACCGAATTTCAAGGGTTTTAACCAATTTGTACAGATTTTAAGGGATTTTCAAAGGAATTTTCGAGTTCTCAAGGGATTTAGGGATTCGAACCGATTTTTAAAGATCATAATGGAATACTAAGGATTCCAGTGGATCTCAAGATTTCTGAAATATTTTTAAAGAGGTTGCGGGATCCCAACTACCTTGAGAGATATCAATGGATTCGGAAAAATTTCCACAGATTTTAAAGATTCCAATGAACTATCAAGGGAGTGTGAATATTTCAAGGGATCTTGTAATAATTCAGAATATTTCACCAAATTTGGAGGATTTAAACAATTTTTCGGGATTTTGAGCGGTTTTATGGAATTTTGGAGTTTCCAAGCAATTTGAATGATTTCACAAAATGCACGGAAATTCCTTCAAAAAAATTTGAAGGAATTTCAAGGTATTATAAGAGATTAAAAAAATTTTCAAATGAATGCAAAAGATTAAAAGGATTGTATTTTCAGGGATTCCACGAGATTTCGTGAAGGAAGGATTTGTCAGATTTGCCAGCCCCCCCCCCCCCCATCCTTACAAAATTATTCGACGCTCCCTTCAAAATATGTAATGAATGTTCTTCCAAATGTATCTTTTTCACTGTTTTTAATATAACGGAATTTGAACAAATCAATCGGTAATTCTTTGAACAAAACAGGTTTTTGGATTTAATAAATTCGAAATGCAAAGCATCTTTAGAAGTATTTTTAATTTGTTTTAAGCAAAACAATCCAAGTAAAATAAATTAAAGGCAACATTTACCATATATTCTAAAGAAATTTTTCACATTTCGTATCAATTTGTTATTAAAATAGACTTACATATTTCAAGAAAGGCGTCACTGATTATTTCAATTTTCATCTTCAAATGTCTTCGGGATGACAAGAGGCCACAATGAATTAAAAAAATTTTTGAGGGAAAATATTGAACAATATTTACCACATCTATCAGAGAAATTTATGCATTTTTATCAAATAAATACAAAAATCGAGTTTTGAAAAGGACTAGATAGATTATTTTAATTGTTGTCTTCAAATTTTCGCGGGGTGGCAAAAAACTAAAATAAATTAAGAAAATCTATATAAGTAGAATACTGTACAATATTTACTTTATCTTCTCAAAGTAATTAATGCATTTCAAATAATCTGATGCAAGAATCTAATTTCTCCAAAAAAGATTTGATCAGTTATTCTTTTTATGCCTTTAAATATTCGTAAAATGCCAGAGAAATATAGAGAATGAAAGATTCTGTAAATCAGGTTTTAATCAGCATTTATCATATCTTTTTGCATTCCATATTAACTAATTACTGAAATCAACTTTTTTTCTCGAAAAGAACCCTACCGATTATCTTAATTTTTATCCTAGTGGAATGGCAGAAAACTGCAATCGATATAAAAATATTTTTTATTGTATAATATTTAAAAAATTAACATGAGATGACGTAAACTAATTAATTAAGGTGAATTTACTTAAATGCAAAAAATGCCCCGGGTGAGGATCGAACTCACGACCTTAAGATTATGAGACTTACGCGCTGCCTGCTGCGCCACCTGCTGCGCCACCGAGGCTGATATTTAGAGGGGCTTATAGTTTCTTGTTCAAATAGAGGAAAAAATTGGCCATTTATTTCCTGATTCAGAAATCTTTTTTTTTGCGATCAAAATATTATAAACTTTTTTCTGACATAACACAGCTGTGTACCTTATTTTTCCGTTATAATAATTATTTTAACAGAATATTCATTAGAAAAATAAAAATTTTCCAACCTAATATTTCAAAAGTAAAAAAATTAATTTCAGTGTACTCAACTTTTTGGAGGAAAATTTTAGAATTTGGTTGACATATTTTTCATACTCTTTTTATTAAAATTTTTATCAGAAAATCATACTTTCAGGTTAAAAATTCAACTGTTTCATAAAGAGTTCGTCGATATGGGTAGGAAATTATACAATTTGGTTCAAATTTTTCCCCTTCTGTACTGAAAAATATTTGTTCATTGAAAATTCAACAATTTGGTGGAAGTTTTCTTTCTTATGGACTTAAAAATTTTTCTTCGTAAATAAATTCAACTCTTTTCTTGAATATTCGTGTTTTCTAGTTCAAATGGTAACTATATTGTTTATTATTAGTTTTTTGTTTAGGTGAACAGTTTTCCTAAAAGAATGTTTATTTTCTTTATTTTCGGTTAAAATTGATTTTTAAGTTAAAAATACAACAATTTAGCTGCAAATTAACGCTTTTGTTGGGAACTTATACTTTCGGGCTGAAAATCCTCCTTTCTTTTTAGAAATTTGTCTTTTTGGATTTCAAAATTCTCTTTTTTATTGAAAAATCTTTCTTGCTTTGAAATTCCACTTCCATGCAGAGAATTCATCTTTCTGGGTTAAAAATGGAAAAAAATGGATGGATTTCCATTTCTCCTTGAGTGAAAAATCTTTCTTTGATGAAAATTTTCCTTCTTGGTTTGGAAATACATTTTTATGGTCCACAATTAATTTGTTTGGTCTGAGGCTTCATTTCTTTGGTTTAGAATTTACCTATTTTGTTTAGAGTTTAGAGTTAGTTTTTTGTTGACATTTTTCGTGAACCAATTATTATTGCAAAAAGAAAACCTAACTTTCTTTGGTTGACATTTCATCTTTTTCATTTAAAAAGAATTATCTTTGGTTGAAAAATTAATCATTTTTCTTCAAAATCTAATAATAGAGCCCCAGAGATTTTTATTTTCTTAAATTTGAATTCCATGATGAGTCCTTAGTAATATTCTATATCAAAATGATAATTATTTGATTGATTCACATTTAATTATATGAGAATCTAATTTTTTCAGGACAAGCAGTAAAGATGACACGAGTGGATACGAATTCCCTTCTCCTCTTGTTCGAGTAAATCAAGTCCAGTATTTAGAGTGCACAGGATTTTTTACTCGCAGGATGATCGGCAAAATTTACAGTGCCATAAAACAATATTTGACTGAGAAAAATAATTCTCCATGGTGCAGTTTGGATGTACAGGGATTTTTCGACAGTCCCATAAGTTGGGGATTAAAAGAACACAATTTTTATACAGACGGTGATAATAGTTACACTTTCGTCCTACTTCCTGATGGAAAGTATATTTCACGAAAAAGTCTCAGCTCAAATAACAAACCAAGAATATTTCAGTAAACTATTCTTGAATCAGAGTGCACGGAGGAATTAATTTTTTACTATTGTACTGTAAATAATGTATTTAAATATTTTGAATATAACCGACGCTGATTCCACAAGTATGTGAAATCGTTTTGATTTATTTCAAGGTGTCTGGCAATCAGTTTTCACTGTACACTGTCCTTCTCCACTGTTTCTCTCGGTTCCCACTACGCAGTACGCCAATTCACAACGTACGCCGTACTTTATTGTACGCCCTCGTTCACCCTACCTACACCCTCATTGGCAACCATAGTTAATTCCTTATACCATAAATTGCTAGTTCTATCTCATTTTCAACCCAACAAGACGATTTTTAAACGAATTGTTGAACTTTTCTTCAGATAATAAAATTTTCAAGCCGAACATATTTTTCAATTCAAAGGGAAAAATTTTCAACAAAACAGCTAAATTTTTGGACTAAAAAAAAATGTACCTAAATGGATAAATTTTTAACAAAAGTACTTGAACTTTCGAAAAAAAAATAGTAGCTTCAAGGCAACAAGACTTCGTTTTTACAAAAATCTCATTTCCAGCAAAAAACTGTATAACTTAACCAATACTGATGCATTTTTTCTGAATAGACAAATCTCCAATGAAAAAGATAAATGTTCAACAAAATACATACATTTTTAACCAAATTGTTAACATTCGAATCAAAAACACGAGTTTTTCATCAAAAAGATTAATGTTCTACGGAAATTGATGCATTCGCAATGAAATATATGACTTCTCAACAAAGTATATGAATTTCTGAATTCAAAAGACGAATATTAAACGAAAAGTTTATTTTCAAACAAAAGAGATGACTTCCTTCCTCAAGAAAAAATCCAATAAAATATTTAAAATTCCTACAGGTAATTCAAAGAAGTACCTGAATTTTTTACCTACAAAAAAGAATGTTCAACTAGTGAAAATCCCCAAATTAGAAATAGAATACTCGGATAACTTACAATATTATTTTCTGACAAAAACATTCGACTGCTTTGTACAAAATTCATTTATTTATCATGGAAATTGAAGAATAATGTTGCGATTGTTCTAATTTCTTGACCGAAAAATATGTCTTGTTTGAAATTCAAGTATTCTTTTGCTTGAAGTTCCATTTAAGTTGGAAATTCATCTCTTTGGGTTAAAATATTATTCTTAGGTTGAAAATTAGGTTGAAAATCGTCTGAATGGAAAAACATTATTATACTGCTTAAAAATAAAATTCTAGAAGAACCAACTAGAATATTAATGAAAAATGTACTAGGAAACAGGAAACGTTCAAGTCGGAAAACTTTGATCAATAAATTCCCTGGAATCTCTGATAATTTAAAAAATCACCCAGGAATTTAAAAAATTCCGAGAATTACCTAAATTACCAGGAACCAAAATTTTGAAAATGACCAGAATTACCAAAAATATCCCGAATTTTCAGGAAACCAAGAATTTAGAAATTCAAAATCATCAAAAATGGCTGAAAATTCGAATAGTTAACAAGACAACACAATTTCCAAATTTCGAAAATTCCAAGAATCACCTAAATTACCAGGAACCAAAATTCTGAAAATTACCAGAATCACCAAAAATATCCCGGAATT
>WSXT02143816.1:0-10421 GCA_011762715.2 Neuroterus valhalla
TAGGTGGGGAAATGGTGGCTACTAATATGGCCAAACTACCTCTTAAATAGTGTGAAAAAGATAGCTCAAGATAATTTTGGGATTCCGGGAGGGGGGCATTTCACTATTGTTAACGGGGGGTACCCTTTTCTTGAAAAAATATGGACAATTCTAAGCATAAAAGTTCTCTTGTGATTTTTTTTTGGTCAATTCATATTCACAAAGTTATATATTTTCAAAGTTCAAAATTTGACGTTTCTTGCAAACTTTGAGCATCGATTATTCTTGATGTATTACATATCTTTGGAAGATTAGAAAAGCGATGTGTTCTTTGAAAGTTCCTCTATCTAGTCTTTGTATGCAACATTGGATTACCCAGTCGGAAGCTTAGTTATCGCAATTTACAAGTAGCGCCTTTTGTGCGCGTGACAGTGCGTTTTCAGGGCTGGCGAGGTCCTTGCGGGCCTTTCTGAAGTCTGAAGTTTGTTCCGACACTTTGCATACAACACTGTTCATACTGTTTAAGCAATCCTTGGGATATTATCCTGGGGATTGTTGCATTTTTTACAATGTCATCATAGTTTTTTTCCTAGTATAGATGACATTTATTAAGAGTTTAAACTGAAAATTCCAGAAAGAAACGCATGTAAAGTTTATGTAATCAAAACATCTGGCATACTTGTTTGATGAAGTATTGTTAAACTAACATTTATGATGAAAACTTTTTCTCTGGACTTATGGCTCATTCATCAATCTTCATTTAATTAGTAAGGTAAATTTCAATATTTATTTCTCACAACTTTAAAAATCAGCGATACTTATATATCTTTATGATTCTACTTCATACAATGTTATTAGAAAAGTACCATGTATAACAGATTCCATCTTTTGCGAAACAGAAACGAGACTCGAAAAGGATGCAGATCTGTATCGAAACGCGTTGCCGTCATTGAATTTATTTTTGCATGCATCAAAAGGATGATACATGTAAAAATAAATTTAATCAGCCTGATGAAAAAAACTGAGCAAAAAATATGTATATTTTATGTATTCTGATATGTATGCACATTGTATGATATTTAGTTGATAATGAAGCAATATTTATACATAATAAAATAATTATTAAGTAAGAACTGATTGATTGACTGCGGAAAGTTCTCAATCTTTTTGGGTAATAAAATTGTTAGTATTGTTCGTGCGGAATTCGAAATCCTTAAAAAAGTCGTGAGAATGATAATTTTTAATGTTGCTGCGTCAGAGTTTTGTGCATCCTCCGATATAATTTAGTATACAATAAAATGTTATACGTCTGAAAATGTAGGTATGTACACTGAAGAGAAACACATTTGTACCATATTTCCTTTAGTTTCTGTCAAAAGGAAGAAGAATACTGTTATATCAGGAGACAGGTTCGAAATAATAAAGGTGTGTGCTTTTGAATATTGGAAATTACAATCAGTTGAACTATATATTTCACCCCCATGTATCAAATTGAAAAACATATAGGAGATATTTCTTGATGCAAATTACTAATATATATGGGTGATTCTTTTAATTAGGGTAAATTTATCTGGAAGCAACTTTTTTGGCAGAAATATTCTGAAAAAGGTTCTTTTTTTACATGGAGCCTATTCATTGGTGCTAGAATAAGCAATCATTAAAATATTTGAGCCTAAAATAATTTTTTTGAGAATTTAAAAACAGTCATAATTTTAGAAACGAGTATCCCAAAGATTTTAGGTCGCTGAATTAAAACACAATGTTGTAAAATTTAAAATCAAATCAGCTTTTGAAGACCTTCCGTATTTTGGGTCGCTGCATGTAAATATGATAAACTGGACGAATTAACTTCCTAGTACTCTAAGATTCAAGATAGAATTTCACAATTATTAATACTTTCTTGTTAAGTAACACTATAGTTTATTCAAATAAAAAAACCAGAATAAATTCATTTTTGTTGAAATGATATCATTTAATTTCATGTGATTCATCTCTACGTGATGCACGACTATTTTATAAGTTATACATAGGGTTGAATTTTGGTGCATACTGATTAATGTATTACTCCGCAAAAAGCAGTCCCTTCTCCCCTCATCCTCAATTGCGTTAGCGTCGCCTAAACAATTACATCGCCGGTTGTGCGTCAAACAAGTTTCCTAATTATCTTCAGTATTTTTAAACTACTATGTTAATTTATATCCTTGTTTAATGAAAAAATGCAAAAATAAAATCTAAGGTTTTATCAATTTGAAACGCTCTCGAAAGATAAATTAAAATTTCACGTAAATCTCACTACGTCAGTACAATTGCAACGACTCATCTCATCTCCACGACAGCATGCATTAGATGTTTTATTCTATTGAAATTTAAAGTATTTTAGAATACAATATTTTTAATAGGACACTTTGTTTGTTAAACAATCATGAGGCGCAAGGCTAATTTATTTGTGTTCTACCCCTGACTTTGCATTTTGAGACGTGTAATGGCAGGACGTGTGATGACAAACAACAAAAAAACACTAACTGTACTTGTTTTAAAGGTTGATTTAAAAAGTCCTTCGCAAAAATTATTCACTATTACTACCTTTAAACATGCTCTAGATTATAATCGACATATTTTCCCGAAAAGTGTAAAATATACCTGGAGCGCGTAATGATAAGTAATAAAAATACGCTAAAGTTTAACACCTTTGAGGTTAGTGTAGAGATGAATCTTTGGAATATTACCATCAATCCATTCATAGACATTTCGACTTACTTAATAAAAAATTACATTGTCTGGCCAAAATAAAAGAAAAATCTTCAAAAACTCATCATATTGTGATTATACATCCCAGAAAACCAACCCAGTTTGGAAAAACCTCCTCAAACTTAGCAGTTTGTAAGTAGTGAATAAGGAATAATTTTGATCCTTGTTATCACAACAAATAAGTTTACTAAATTCTAAAACAAATCAGGAAATATTTCTTAAAGATCCGTAGCCATTTCATGACAAATATTGCATCGGCTTGTGTATAAATCGACATATGCGAGATTCCGATGGAATAGAAAATTTATACACTTGTTTCAGAAAAATGCACAATCTCTAGCAAACTCTAGAGATTGATCAATGATCAAATTTCAAAAACACTCCGTTTTAATATAAAAATATATGTGTGCAAAAAATCAGCTTTTAATGTTTCCGGAAATTATGAGAAATACATGGGGGCTAATTTTTCTAACGTTATTCGGTATACTAGATTTCCAATATATAGGAAAATTATGAGATTGTTTCGAATAATCTCGCGATTCCTGACAAAGTCATAAGATTGATAATATTCTAACCTGCTGCGTCGGAACTCTTTGAATTATTCTGAAAAGATTTATTATACATTAAAATTGTGTAATCTAAGGAAGGTGTGTGTACTAGAAAATGTTTTCAATCTCTTTTGATAACATCCAAAGTTTTTATTAATTCTCTTATCATCTTTACATTCTATATTATTGTAACAACACATATTGTCACACATCTCTACTAGTTTCTATTAGGAACAAGAAGAATGCTCTTATATAAGGATTCCGTTTGAAAACGATAAAGTTGCGTGCACTTAAGTATCCGAACTATAATCAATTTTGCTGTATCAAGACATTACAGATATAAATTAATCATATTTGTTGCAATGAAAAATATCTTTTTCAAATATACCCTGCCGTCAATGTTGACAAATGTAGTATCGTGAAGTACAGCGTTTTCTCAAGAAAATCGCATACGATGAATGTAGATGATTTATCAACTGATCACGATTTTTCAGATTCTCAACACCAAATTCTATATACAAACAGAAGATGCAAAAAAAGAAGCGTCTGTCGATATTTATTGCGAGTAAGAAGACAGCATCAATCTGAAGAAATATAAGCAAAATCCCAATGATCTTCTTCCTCATTATTTTTTGTATTCTTCACCATTGCGAGATTCTTGATGCTGCAAATACGAAGGCAGAAATAAGCAATGTCTGTACAACTTCTGCATGCAAAGATGTTGGTACGTCTCGTTCTTTATGAATCCAATTTAAGTGTCTCATTTAAGTTGTTCAACAATCGTTGAACCTTTTATATATTTTTTCATTTTTTTCGAGCTATGAACTTTTTCATTGGTCGGGATTGAAATTTACGATTTTGGGTTTTATGAGAGAATCATTCCTTGATGATTTTTCTATTTTCTTACAGTATGCCTATTTCTCAGGTTCTGGAATGAGCCGGAAGTTGATATATTCTACGTATGAAAAAAAATGAATTTAAGTGCTCATGGAATTCTTCACTATTCACTATGATTATCCTAAAACGCTAGTTTTCAAAGTTCAGACTTCGAGCACGTCTTATTTAGAATTTACTAGGTTGATCGCACTATTTATCGGAGGAATATCGAATCGGAGAAAATTTAGATTCTTTACATTCTTCAGGAGAATGTGAGGAGTAGCTCTTCACCTGAAAGAGATTCAAACTCTGCCTGAAATAATTTTTACTCGAAAATGCTTGCACATTCTGGTTCCTTCCTGATTCTATTTTGGAAATAACTCTTGAGTATTTGAAGCCTTCAACGTAAAACGGTCAGTTGAGTTCCTTCTCAAAACAACCCCTTTTTGGATTTATTCGAAATCCCAGACTATATTTTCAGGGGAATCGTTCCAAGCAAACAAGAGAAAATGAATTTATTCTGGAAAAGAGCGCAACAGAGTCTTTACGTTTCATGTTTTGAATGCTCGGAAGACTTCTTGAAAACCTTCCATAACGAATCCAGGATGCGCAAGCTCTTTTTAGTAGAAATTGTTTTAGGCACGACGTGGAGTGCCCTGAGGGTCAGGCCCTAAATCTTATTCTTTTCCATACCTATTAAAAAATATTAAAATCGTATGAGGGGATCTGAAGTCAATAAATCGAAATCCATTTCGCATCAGTAAATAATTGTTCTGATTATAATGTCATAAGATTATTGTATCCTTGATTCAACAGCAATGACCTATAAATTGAGATTGAAACTCAGATTATGATAATAATTTTTCTATAATTCAGACTGACAATTAACATTTTTTACGTAGCTACCATAATCAAACAATACATGGACCCAAAGGTAAGGCCGTGCGATGACTTTAATCAGTTCGCATGTGGTACTTTCTTGAGAAACACAACATTTCCGGGAGGCTGGACCCGCGTTAACAGGTATGATCTTCTTAGACAAAAAATTCAGGATCAGCTTAAAGTTAGCCTTGCAGAAAAAAGTCCACCAAATGAACCACGATGGATCACAATCGGGAAAAACTTCTATAGAGCTTGCATGGACCTAGGTGAGAATATTTTGGAATCCAGACACTAAGATAACAAAAGTTTCCTATACGCATATATATGTTTTTTCCCTTCAGCTACTATCAAAAAGAATGGTCTCCGTACAGCTCTAAGTGACTTCAGAAAAGCGGGTGGCTGGCCTGTCCTGGATGGAGACTCGTGGCAAGAGGCAAAGTACGAGTGGAAACAGTCCACTTACACCTTGCTGAAATTAGGATATGGAGCAGGTTACTTCTTCTCTTTCAAAGTTATTGAAGACCCTTCAGATAACAAAAAACGAGTACTAAGAGTGCGTTGAGACAACTTATATGAGATTTACCAAATCTAGACTAAAATGTAGTATAATTATGGTAAAAGATTACTCTTTCAGATCGACCAACCAAAGCTCTCGATTGATCGCGAAGATTTAGTAAAAGGATTGAATAATCCGAACGTCAAAGTCTACTTTGATCATATGATCGAAATTGCTTTCCGTTTTGGTGCAAACAAAACTAGAGCTGAGAGAGAATTGAAGGAATCTCTCGAATTCGAAATTAAACTTGCAAGTGTATGTATTAACTTATGCATAAGCTACTACGAATAATTATGATGTTCTCAGTGCTCCCATTTCTTGGATGTTTTTTTTCGTAAATCTCTCTTCGAAATGTCTTATTTTCTAAGGATTTCAGTGGAGTTTGACAAAAATAGGAGGATCGCTAAAGAGGTGCGATGGGTCAGCAAGAAACTGTTTGTTCCCTCATCCCTCCCTCTTCTTAAGTGTCCTTTCTGCGTTGACTGAACAAGTGATAGTCATTGATAGTCCAGAAGTTGTATTTCTCCGGGAGATCTTCACGAAGGGTGGTATCTATTTCAGCCAGATCATGGGGCTTGAAAGGAACCTGGATATTCATGTTCCTCCTTGCACTAAAATCGCCATTGTCTCCTAGAGGGACGCCTTATTTCAGCAGCTGGTCCTCATGTCGTTTCCTGACTGTCATCTGCGGCTTATTCTTGTAGTGGTTGAAGAAGCGTTCCGCGTACATATCTCATTTGCGAAAGGTTTACGGCACTGTTAATTAACACTTTCTGTGAAAGGTGCAAAAGCACGTGCATGTGCGGCATGAAACCCCTACGATTGGGGAAAACACTCGTATCATAGAAAATAGGCAGGTCATCATCAAGTCCTCCTATCCTTAAAAAATGTCGATTGTCTCGCCAATTCGACATTATGTTTTCATCTATTCCAGCACCTCGAACTCTAGAACGATCGAATCCATTCTCTGAACCATTGTCGGGTGCTCTGCGCGTTTGATAATTTCGAATCGCATCTACAACTGGATTTGAGTTCTGAATTTCCATAGTGGTTCCCTCGAGTAGCTAGGGAAGGGATTGCTTACCCTAGAGATATCATAAAGGACACCTTACTCTAGTATCATTTAGCTTTTAGCATGGTTGTTCGTACCTTAGCTTGGGTATTTTTTCTTCGGGACCATCTCTAGACAATTGTCTGCGACTGCCTATTAGTAGAATTTTTAGAATGTTAAGTAACAATTTTCATCACTAAATTTTTCAATTTCAACTCGTTTAGCGCTAGTATTTCAAACAGGTCTGTAACACCAGCAAATACCATATATGCATGCACATTATATCTTGAAATTTCAGATTTCCATTAGTGAGGCAGCTAGGAAGAATGAGACTTCTCTCAATAACCCAATGACTGTGACAGAACTATCAAGAAAGTTTCCGATTATTCCCTGGAAAGAATACTTCAACTCAATTTACTCAACCGTAGAATCAAGTATCGTTATTGGCGTTGATGAAAAAATAATAGTGAGCGTGCCTTCATATTTTGAAAAGTTTGAATCACTGATAAATTTAACAAACAAAAGAGTGCAGGCTAATTACCAGATATGGAGAGCAGCTGAAGATGATCTTGATTATTTGCCTGAAGAAATTCAGAACAGCCGATCAAAGTTAAAGTTGAGGCTTAATCTGGAGTCGAAGTCGGAATCGAAATCATATTTGAAGAAAGAAGCTGTGTCTAACGGTACAGATAATAGCCAATATAGACGAAAGAGATGCCTTGAATGGGAATATTCGACTATACTACGAATAAGTATTAATGCTCTATACGTCAGGAAGTACTGCAGTCCAGAAACTAAGAAAAAAGCGGAAGAGTTGGTATTTGATATTGAGAGACGGTACAAGATAATGATACAAGAGGTAAGATTTTCTTATGAACTATCCCCAGCTCTGTTCTACGGAGAAGAAAGGACTTGAAAATAAAATTTCCAACCGGAAATTATAGAATTTTTTGAAAGAACTATCGAATCCAGAATAATAAGGAGGAGAAAATACTAATATAGTGATGTAACAGAATGATCACTAAAAAAAATATTATTATTTTCAAATAATGATTATGCACCATGGTAGATTCAGTGCAGAAATATCCTCTCGTTTTCAGCAGGAATCCCCAATTCACGTTTTTTTTTTAATGAAAAACGGAGCGTGTATTTATCTTGAATATTCAGTTAGAAGGTGAAATACTTTAAGGGCTACTACGCAAACGCCAATACAAACTTATATATTGTAGGCACGGAGGTAAGAGGTGTAGAAGGACGAAAAATTCGTAGGTGGAAATCAGGTATTCTTCATACCATATCTGACTGTTCAAAGAAGTTGCTTCATAGGTTTGTGGTTATATTTTACCAAACTAATGCTTTCAAATGAAATTCCGCTAGAATAATAAAAGAACTTATGTTCCATCTGAGCCAGATTATTTTATTAACAATAGACTGAATCAAACTGCCGTACAAACCAGAAAGATACATAAGTGACATTGCGGTTGAGGGTGATTCTTCCATTTGTTCGCCGTAGAAAGAGTCGATCTGAGTGAGGATGTCACCTATACTCTGTAGGAAGCTCTAACCTATTCTTGGTTTCGAAAAAATAGATAGAGTTGAAAATTAAAAAACAAGGGAAAGAAAGGGAACTTATGGTCTATTTCTTATAATTGGCGAAAAATTATCAAATCTATACATTCGGAGGGAATTTATAAAGAGTGAAATATGAAAAATTGTTAGTTATAGTAGTATATGAGAGCGTAGGATTCTTAATGAGGAAAATAGGATCGAACTCAAATGCGCATTGTCAGTGTTCTCATATGTATTTATATATTGATGCATTGAATGCCTCTCTTTATCCCTCTTGCTTGCTGATACTTTTGTTTTAGGCCAACTGGATGGACGAGGAAACAAGGAAAAATACCTTGAATAGATTTGCATCCATTAAAAATTTCGTTGCATATCCTGATGAATTTAACGATGATAAGATATTGAATGATTTCTTCAAAAAGGTTGAAATATACCCGAATGATTTTCTGATAGCATCTGGAAACATCTCATTCTTCTTGGATGCTTATTATTACGATCAATTAAGAACGGCAGTAAATACGTCAGAGTGGACCATTCACGATGAACCTACTACTGTGGGCCCTTTTTTTTCTATAGAGGGTAATGGCCCTGGTAAGTCCTCTCACATTCTAATCAGAAAAGCTAATTAATTAGTGCCCCCCCCCCCCCCGTCTCCTATCCTTCGTTTCCATCGAAACGTCCTCGTTTTGAGACCCCATGAAACCGGAAAACAGGTTCTTACGAATGTGTCTGTTTGTTTGTCTGTCTGTATGCGCGAATAATCTTCAAGGAAAGTATCTATGAGATTGGCCTTGAGTACACTCTTTAAGTGTCAGGAACTAAGGTTCAAGTTATTGAGCTAGCTGTTTTTTATGAATACAAGTAGTTTGACCGAAAAATATCTATAAATTTGTAATCAATAATTTCTTGATGGAACTCGCCGTTTCTGTTTCATTTGTGAAAACGATAATGTGTATGGAAAAAATGGAGCAGCAAGAGTTATACATTAAAAAAATGAACGCTCAATTTGTCATGAATATTGTGATGATAGGACGCGTAGTTTTTGTTCGAATTGTGAAAATAGTATGGAAAATAAAAGAACTGAATTTTATGGAAAACAAAACAAGTTACAAGGTATATAAGTGAATATAATACACAATTTCGATATTTGAGTTGAAGGTTATATAAGAATGTTTGCGTTTTAGACAACATTTATTCGAGTACGAAGCACGAGACACGATGAGAATGTATTCGGTGAATCCGAAGAAGCTCCAATAAAAGCGGATTCACAACATTCGAATTACAATATTGTTCAGTCATCTAGTACTTTTGTATTGAAATTTTTGGAACAGCTGTTTTTTTCCCATGAATGTTTAACATAGAGGTGCATTTTTAGGGGTAAGGTTCTGTAACATTGATTTCTTCCCGGAATACGGAGATCTTTTAGGAAGAAGGTGAAAAATTTCACAAAGCAGTGGATTGCTGATTTCCTGTGCATCTCTGAGGTATAAGTGTTTTTGAGAAAAATGGAAATTTTTCGTTAAAAAACACATATTTTTTCTGGTTTCTATATGGTTCAAATCCTAATGACCAGATCTGGAAACAGTCAACGTATAAATTGAAGAAGACATAAATCGCAAGTTAGCACTTGTCGAAGGTGACCCTTTTCGACATGATTTCACAGGTAAATATCTGAGTTCAGTTTAATGTAAATAGCTCGTTGTTGAATAGTCACAAAAGAAAGTACCTAGAGAGTAATACAAGCAGACTTTATTTCGCATAAGTAGAAAAAAGATCCTTCCCCTAATAGGCTAAGAGTAGGCAATTACTATTACCTTCTACAGGTGCTTACTCTTGATCTATTATGGTTAGGGCGAAGTTTTTTCTCATGAATGTACAGGTATTTATGCCTTGTTCAACTTATCAATTGACTATTTCCAGATCTGAACATCAGGATTCGAGGTGCTTCTTTCCTTTATAGGAACCCTTCAACCTCTGAGATACACAGGAAAGTAGCAATCCACTGCTCTGTTAAATTTTACACTTTTTTACAAAAAAATCTCCGCGCTCCAGGACGAAATCTTAATCACAGAACCTTACCGCTCATTATGCATCTCTGAATAAAGCACTTAAGGGAAGAAAAAATGGCTGCTCTAAAAATTACCAATTTTCACGACTTTTCCCATCAGACGACTGGAATAGTGTCGTGTGAAAAAAATTATTATATGTGGTA
>WSXT02143827.1:0-10421 GCA_011762715.2 Neuroterus valhalla
GCGGCATCTGGCACATGAGCACGACGGTGTTTGTTTGTGTTTGCGTTACACGGATCAGAAAAATTTATTATTTATTGATGTCATATTCTACTAATTTAAAACAACTGTTACTTATTGGGACCATTTCTATACCCAATTTCGTCTAATTTTTTTGGGTGATTGTTCAAATAAGAACAACTTTAATTGTCAGCATATGGAGTTATCGCTTTTGTCGGGCGTCCCACAACGATTCAAGATTTTTCGGTTTGAAATTAGTCACTTCTACTCACTTTTTAGCTTAAATTAGTCACTTATGCCACTTTTTTGAAGTGCATTAGTCTGTGGCAGCCCTGGAGATGCGCTTTGTCTTGCTCAGTAAATTTTCTTGTTTAGTTGATGCGAGCGTTTTTTAGTCTTTTCATCAATCGTATGATTTGGAAATGAAGTAGCCATCGTCTCTTGAGGGATGCCTTGTTTCAGCAGTTGGTCTTAATTTCGCTTTCTGATTTTTGTCTGTGGCTTGTTCTTGCAGTGGTTGAGGAAGAGTTCTGCGTACATCTCTTGTTCACAAAAGGTTCACGGTTTCTTAACACTTGCTGTGGAAGGTGCGAAAGCTCTGGATTTTTCAATACTTAACAGACGATTTCATCTGTAGCCATTCCTCAAAATCTGCTAGCAATATAGTGAACAGTAACTGGCACAACGGGCAATCTTGCCTGAGTCCTCTCCCTGACCAAAGTGACCATCAAATTTTCAGAGACTATTTATACTTGAAAAGGAACAAAATGGCGGCTTTTCTTCGGAAAATCAGAAATTTAGGCTTTTTTGAAAAATATGGAAAATACGGGAAAAGGTTTGAAATAATAGTATATTGCGTAACGAGGGTCAGAAGGCAAAGAGCGAAGCGAGGGCTAATATTACACAAGTGAAATCGTTGCTTCGATCCGCGTTATGCATAGGATTTTTCTCCAAACCGATTATCAAAAATTCGATTTGAATTGCCTGTGAAGCGATTCTAGAATCGAGCTTTCTACCAGAGAAATGGAAGTGATAGATCAATGTACACACAACATTGCCATTTACATTGATCGGTTACTTTCTTCCCTAGGGTAGAAAACTCGATTTCCGACCTGCTCCACAGGAATCGAAAGTCGAATTTTAGATTAAGGTATGATGAAAATAGTAGATTGCGCGCATGAGGGCAAAAACGTGTGAATGCAAACAAGCGTGAAGTTCGCTGAAAGAAGTCGCAGTCAAAGCGACCGGGTGCAGCGAATCACGCGAGCTTCACAAGTTTTCGTCCCTATGCGCGTATACTATTTTTCTCAAATAGATTGTGGAAATTCGGCGGGTTGAGCAGAGAAGTTGTGCTTTTTATATCGCATTTTGGTTTCTTAGGTTGGTAACAAGAGAAAAGAGGGAAGATGGCAGCATTGATACATGCTTGCCAATCTCTGCTGTATTGTTCGAACCAATCACAGGTACGAAGATGATGCACTCTGTATTCAAAATTTACCATTTCCGGGTGCAAAAATGATCTCCAGAAAAAGATTTTCTAATTTGTTCTGACACTATTCTAAAACTTCTGTAGGTCAAGAAGATTATATATACCAAGCCGTATGCTTTTCTATCAATTCAGCCTATTTTAAGTCTATCGTTGATATGATGACAAGTACCTGAATGTCGATTCATCATTTGCCGATTTGAATGTTAAATTATGCCCTTGCTTCCTATATGCCCAACTTGTTATTTGTCCTTGTGTAATTTACATGAACAGGATCGATAGGAGTAAGTGTAATACGGCATTAAAAAGTTATACTTTGATCAATGATATTTCAAATATTTTCTCGTTTCAAATTCATCAAAAATTTTCTTCTTTCAACTTTTAATCAACGCCTTTTTTAAGGGAGTTGATATTCATAATTTCTTTTTTGTGCTGTGTTCACGATTCAAAATTGTCCTTCATTACGGTAAAGTCTGATACGTATAAAAAATCCACTATAATCCCAATTTTACAAGATTACTCTTTCTTGAAATTTGATGAAATATCTACTGATCCTTTCCATGTATGTTTGCATTCATTTTTTCATCATTTTGAAAAATATTAATGAAAATAAATAAAATCTGGACCTGTTATGAAGGTTCCAATGGTAAAGAAAAACTGACCTATTTCAGATTGCATTCTTACAAAATTGATCCGAATTCATTCGTCTATGTGCATATGTATATGGAAAAGTTGCACTAACCCCGAACGGTATCTCGCGAACGGCTCTTCCCTCGCGTTCCTTATTAAAAAGTAGCATACATTTCAGCACCATGGAATATTTCTATTATTCTAATATTTATCTAGTATTATGGTAGGGAAGAGAGGATACGCAGTTTAAGGAAAGATTTGAGCGACAAGAAAATTGTCTTAGCTCGTGAGATGTTGGTAGAGTGGGAGTACATCGCGATACTGTGTCAGCGCAACCATAAGTCGCACTAACACCGACCGGTATCTCGCGAACAGCTAGTTCCTCTCGGTTCTCATTAAAAAACAGCATACATTTTACCACTATGAAATAGATACATCGATATTCTAATAGTTATGGAAAAATTGTAAAAGCATTCCTTCTCTTTTTATTCATTCACTTGAATGATAATTTAATTTATTAAACCCAATAAGAGAACCCAACTATTTTTCTTCAGAGACCAATTATTTGTAATGTTAAAGTCTTCAGTTTTAGATTTTATTAGATGATTTTTACTCCATGTATACCTTTCTTGGGGTTTACCAGGGGCTGCGGAGGAACCCCCCAGTTTTTCGTTCGGGGGGGGGGGGGATCCCTCCCCCGCTTCTGCGGCCACTGGTTTTTACATACATTTATTTCTCCCTATTCGCAGGAGATCATCAGAAATTTAACTCTTCAACTGGAAACTCTTTCCAAAAGCCCAGTTATCTGAACTCTCATAATAAGCCTCCAAGCAATGCCTGACGTACTCAATCCTGTAAGTTTTCCAAATATCTCAAGTCTTTGCACACTGCAGACAGATTCTCATTTTCAAACGCTCGCTTTCGCATAACATTTATTCAGGGGAGTGGAAAACTGCAGAAAATTCAAACTCCTAAGCGTAAACGGTTGCTGACAGACGAGTTTGTATGTGAAGATTCACAACATCTAAGTACCTGCTCGACAGCAGTTAAACGTACCAAAAACGAGACTAAGCGAGAATCCCGAATTATCACCCATCCGAGCGCTGATTCCCCGTCTACGCTGAACATTTCAGATCCTGACGGGTCGAGAATAAACATGTAGCTTCTGCCGTCAGCATCGCGTCGGTCTGTTCTGTTGTATTTTTGGTTCAGAATTGATCTCTAATGGTTGAAAATTCAACTATTCGGTTGGACATACAACTATTTTGTTTAAAATGCGTTTTTTGATTGGAAGTTAATATTTGAAACTGAAAATTTAGGTACCCTATTTTTTGTTGAGAATCTATTGTTTTATGTCGGTAATTCAACTACTTAATTGAAAGTTGAATTACTCCGTTGAACATTAATTTTTGGGTGTAAAATTGAACGATTTTGTTGGAAACTAGTTCTCTTTTGGTAAGAAATTTAAGGTTTTCAATCGAAAATTGAAATACTCCATCATTGGTTGGAAATCAATATAAAAAAAAAAACTTAATTTATCATCTTTGTAAAGAATCTTTTTTTCAGTTGATGACTCACCTCTTTGGTGGAGGAGTCAACGATTTTGTTGTAGAACTTTTTTCCAAGGAAATTAGTTTTTCCAACTGGAATATCGACTTTTATATAATTAGTAAAAAACCAATCGTTTCTAGTTAAAAATCCAACTATTTGCTCAAAAATATACCTTTTTGCCCTGAATTTTCATGTTTTTGGATTTTTAATTAAATTATCTTTGTAGTCAAGTTATAGATATTTCCAGCTTCTATGGTTGACAATTTAATTATTCAACTTCAAATATGAACGTTTTGATGAAAAATCCTGTTCTTGATTATAAATCAATCTGATCTAGTTGATCATTGAAATAATTTGTTGAAACTTTATCTTTTTGGTTATATCCGACTGTTGATAAGAAATTAAATTACTCCAATAAAGTTGAAATCCTTGAATAAAATTTCATTTTGTGTTTTTGAATATTTAACACTTTAGTTTAGAATTTATTTCGTTACAGAGGTAACTATGCTGTTGAAAATTCAATTTTTCTGTTGAAAATTCAATCATTCTGTTTGAAATTCAACTGTTCCGTTGCTAATGCTTATTTATCTAATAAGATTGGAAATTGAACAGTTTGGTTGAAAATAAAACAGTTTTTTTTATTGAAGTGTAATTCTTTATATAAATAATTCAATTACTTGGTTGCAAATTTATTTTTGTAGGTATTCGTCCCTCCTGCTTGAAAGTTCAACTAGTTGATTGTAGATGCAGCTGCTTCATTGAGAATTATTCTTTGTTACTGTTTGAAATTGGACTATTTAGGTAAAAATCATATTTAATGGTTTGAAATCCATACTTTCGTGTTTAAAAATCAAATATTTTGTTGAGAATCTACCTTCTTCGTGGAAAACTTGGAGTTGTGAAATGGAATTTGATCCTTTTCCAATTGAGAATTTTTCCTTTTGAATTTTATAATTGAAACTTCTTGTGGGAAATTCGCCGCTTCGACTTGGAAATTAATTTATTTGGTTTTAAACCCGGCCTTTCGCTGTAAAGTTCATCAGGGTTGTAAATACAACTATTTGTTTTAGAATTATTTTCTGATATGTTGAAAATTTAACTATTTGTTAAAAATCATATTCTCTAGTCAAAAATTAATGTTTCCAGGTTGGAACTTCAACTATTTTCTAAGCAGTTTTGAATTTCCATCTTGAAAATTTAACTCTCCTGTAGAAAATTTACCTCTTTTGATGTACATAATTATTCTTCGTGAAAAATTATACCTGATTTTCTCGTTTCTAGACGGGCATTTGTGATGTTATAATGGGGGTTGAAGCCTACTTTGTTTTTTGTTGAGAGTTTGTCGCTTCTGCTTGGAAGTTCAACTGTTTGGTTGATGATCATTATTGTTGAGGTTCAAAATTGAACTATATTACTTACAATTTCATTCGAAACATTCAATTCTCCTACTTTTTCCTATTCCAGTGAAAATCTACCCTATTTTCTGTGCTTTTAGAGCACTTTGGTATGAGAACTCTGTTTAAAAATTATTTTTGTATGTTTCTTGTTTTTTTTTAGGCTTTTATCAAATGGAATTAAAGAAGAAAATTTCATTTGGAATGAAAGCGCCGGGGGAGGGGGTTTCATATTTTCGACGTCGACTTCTACGCAAAAACTCTCGGAAATTTGTTCAAATCCACAAAAAATAAATAAATTTTTATTTGTTGAAAAAAAATCATATTTATAGGTGGCGCAAGCCTCATGAAGTTTAACACGTATTTCCGATAAGAAAAAAGGCGTTTTTGTAAATTTTCTTCAGAATTCCCAATATTAGGTGATTCGAGTTCGAAATTCACCATTCCTCTTCACAATTAGTCACAGAATGCGAACAAAATATTACTTTCTAAATATCACTCCCATAAGTCTGTTTTATTGGGTCCCGAAAAAACCCCATAAGTGCTTTATACTGATAATAAGATGTTTGATCAAATTGTTTGAACAATTTATTAATGTTTTAGCAACTTTCTGTTAGAAAAGGGTTAGAAAGTCAAGGTTTTTCCTGAATTTTTTAGCTTTTTTCAATGTTTCAATTAAAGCGAGGTAATGATCAATTAAAGTTAACAATAATAATTGTTTAAACAATTTGGTATTAATTATAACAATATTCTCTGAGAATAATGCTATGAAATTGCGTTTTTTTCTGAAATTTTCAACTTTTTGTCCACTGTTCACTTGAAGAAAGTAAATATTTGATTTAATTCAGCAAAAATATTTGTTCAAACAATTAATTATCATTGCTTATGATATTCTCTTCGCCTAATGATAGGAACTTGCGGTTCTTTCTGAAACTTTCAACTTTTTGTCCACTTTTCACCTACTGAGGTAATAATTGATGCGAGTAAACTAACATGCTTATTTAAACAATTTATTATTGTTTAAAACCATTTTCTCTTACAAGGAAACCGTTAGGTCACCTAATTTTTTTTTGGTCAATACTCTCCTCAGTGATAGACACCTACCAGAGGTTTTCTGAGAAAATCAGGAAGGCGCAATTTTGGATCATTTTCGAAAAAATGTATTTGAAGAATTGCAAGCGGATGGTCGTTGAGCTAGCATAACTGTATTTTCAAGCACCTGGTAGCTCACATGGTGAAGCTTTTGTCTAATAGTCGCAAGGTTGCACACTCGATTCTCGCTGCCTGCACTTTTTTTTTATGCAAAACTTTATTTATTCATTTCTTATAATTTTTAATAAAATTATCATTTTGATTGATTCTTTATTAATATTTTCAATGAAAAGTGTGTTTTGACAATTTATTATCTCTCGTTTGGAAAGTTGTGTATTTTCTATTAAATTATTAATTATTTAATTATTTGTAGTATTAATATTTTTAATTTAAATTAGTAAATAAGTATTTCAAACGACAATTCCGATACCACGCAATCCTTATATATAATATATATCATAATAATAATTATGCAGTATAATAATTATGCAGAATAAATGGTTATGTAAGTTAATAAATGATTAAAAGATAATTGACTATTATTCCTGTGTTTTATTTTTGGTATTTTGTATAAAACATTTTCTTTACTACTACTACTACTACTAAATTACTACTACTACTACTTTAAATTAAGAATATAAATACTACAAATAATTAAATAATTAATAATTTAAAAGAAAATACACACCTTTCCAAACGAAACAGACTTTTTATTTAAAAAATTACTAAACAATAATTCAAAATTATAATTTTATTGAAAATTATTAAGAAACGAATGAATAAACAGTTTTCCATCCAAAAAAAAAGTGCAGGCAGCGAGAATCGAGCGTGCAACCTTGCGACTATCAGTTCAACGCCTTACCGGGTAAGCTACCAGGTGCTTGAAAATACATTTACGCTAGCTCAACGACCATCCGCTCGCAACTTTTCAAATGCATTTTTTTCGAAAATGGTCCAAAATTGCGCCTTCCTGATTCTTCTCAGAAAACCTCTAGTAGGTGTCTATCGCTGAGGAGAGTATCGTCCAAAAAAAGAAATTATGTGACCTAAAGGTCCCCTTGTTAGATAAGTGCCAGAAAGTTGTGGTTTTTTCTTAAATGTTTAACCTTGCTTCAACTTTGCTTTTTACCTACTTTTAATTATTCCATCCTTTGCTTTGGTCTCTTTTGTACAATATCTTTCTTGTTTCAATTCATTTTTGTTGAACATCGGGAAAAGACCAAAAATGATTCACGTAAAAAAATACAATACTATTTGAAATATCATTCTCTCTCATGTTTATTTATTATTTGTTCACAACTAAAAAGTCAAAGCAAAGTTAAACATTTCAGAAAAAACAACAACTTTTTAGCGCTTATCTAAGAGAAGATAGCCATAAATAATAATATTTTATTTTAACAATTATTTTTCCTGAATTTAATTAAATTATTACTCACTTCAAGGGAAAAGTGGGCAAAAAGTTAAAAATTCCAGAAAAACCCGCAAAATTCTATCATTAGGCAAAGAGAATATTTTTAGCAATGAGAAGAAATTGCTTCAACAATTATTTTCTTTCATTGAATTAATTATCATTTCACTCTAATTGAAAAGGGATAAAAAGTGAAAAATTTCAGGAAAAAACCGCAACTATGTAATGTTAATCTAGGAGAAGATAGCTATAAACGATGATAATTTTTTTAAACAATGATTTCTCCTGCCTCAAATTGAATAATTACTCACTCTAAGTGAAAAGTGGAAGAAAAGTTGAAAATTTCAGAAAAACCCGAAACTTTGTAGCATTATTCAAAGAGAATATTGTTATAATTATAACAAATTGTTTGCACAATAATTTTTGAAAACTCTAATTGATAATTACCCAGCTCTAACTGAAACGTTGAAAATGAGTTGAAAAATTTAGAAGAACCTTGACTTTATAACCCTTTTCTAAGAGAAAGTTGCTGAAAACAATAATAAATTGTTAAAACAATGTAAATAAACATCTGATCATCAGTATAAAGTAGTATTTCATGTGTTTTGAACAATCTGCGTTGAAAAAGCCGCAAGGAATTATAATTAGCGCCAAAAACTCGAAAAACCCATTTTCTCACTTATTGGGTCGGGACCATTTAAAACAGACGTATGGGGGTGATATTTGAAAAGTGATATTTTATGTGAAGAGAAATCGTGAATTTCAAACTCAATTCACCTTATACTGAGAATTCTGAATAAAATTGACAAAAACTTTTTTTTTTTTAAGGGAAATACGTTATGAATTCCATGAGGCTTGCGCCACCTCTAAATATGATGTTTTTCCAACAAAAAAAAAAAATTCATTTATTTTTCTTGTGGATCCAAACAAATTTCCGGACAATTTGCATAAAAATTCGAAAAAAAATTATTTGAACCACCCTATTGTTTGATGATCTTTAAAGAAGGAGGGGGATGGAAAAAGTGTCCATAATAGGGTTACGTAGTTTTTAAACAGCCCCTTATGTTGTGAGGAAAAAAAGTTAATAACTAATTGATTTTTCATTGTAATTTTTTTTTTCATCACACTAACCATGTTATCATACTTACTACTACTGACCCGTATCAATACATAGGCTGTGATTAACGACCTGGAATGTGACTCAATTACAGTGGTTTGGGGAGCGTAGTCGGATTGCTGAAAGTCGGCTCAAAGAATCTCTTCATGTTCGATGAAAATGGCATCCATTATCAATTGCAGCCAAGATGCATATTGGACTTTTACATCCACGAATCCCGACAACGAAAGGGGTTGGGAAATCTTCTTTATCAACACATGCTTACCGTAAGTTGAGGATTATTGACTTGATTTTATTGCACACCTGTCGACCCACCACGTTTATATAATATGCATGAGCAAGAAAATTATAGATACTTGAATTGTGCCATCGGACATTGGAATGAGCTAAGGGGGTGAAGGTTCTCTCTACAATGAGGGTAATCCATATGACCCAATAAACATCAGATAAAGTTTCTCACTTTCCATGTCGCATTATAAACGTCCAGTCAATTCTTTAAGGTTTATGTTAGTATTTACGATGATTGTTTTTACTTTCAAATTATTTTTTCTTAATTCAATTTAGGTATTGTATTAAAATATTATTTTTCCGTGCATTATGATTTTTTGTTGCTTGTTTTTTAAGAAAAAATTATATTTGAAAAAATTAAAGTTTCCCTCAGTGATAATTAATCTATAAAAATCGAAGCGGGAAAAAAAAATATATTCATTTTTTCAAATTTGGAGGGGATCTTACAGTTGTTCTTTCGCACCCGTGTCCCCTACCACATTTACATTTATTGTCGATTCGCGAACGAGATATATATTTCCTATATGGGTGAATCTCCAAATATAGAGAACTTTTGAAATAAGTACATCTTTATAGAAAATATTGGATAAACTTCCGAATAGGGTCCACTCCCAAAATCCTTCATACTACGTATACTTATGTATTTTGATGCGCTGATTAAGAATATGATAGTGGAAATTGGCGACTAGGCGATTTTCATGTGAAACCATAAAAAACTATAAAAATCATGGTTTTTTGCGTTTACCTCAGGTAATATGCAAAATTTCAAAAAAAGTTTTAAACAATAGTTGTAGACCTCATCCAGTTGTAGACCTCATCCAGATATAAGTTTTTAGTTTTATTCATTTTTTTCTACAGATAATAGTTTCCGAGAAAATCAGTGATATATCGATTTTCATTAAAAAACTCATACAATGAATGGCTTTTTGCCATTAGCTATTTCTATAACTTGTCACGCGGGCCCCCCCCCCCCACGAGAATTGGGGAACGGGGGAGGTATGTGACATACATTATTTCCAAAACCTGTCACAGGGGTGCCTCCCCTCCCCCATGAGACTTGGGAAAAGGGGGAGGTTTATGACATACATTATTTCTATAACCTCTCACAGGGGTGCCCCCCCCACGAGACTTGGGAAAAGGGGGACGTTTGTGACATACATTGTTTCTATAATCTGTCGCAGGAGTGCCTTCCCGCCCACCACGAGACTTGGGAAAAGGGGGAGATATGTGAGATACATTATTTCTATAACCTCTCACAGGAGTGCCTTCCCGCCGCCCACGAGACTTGGCAAAAGGGGGAGGTATGTGACATACATTATTTCTATAACCCGTCACAGGGGTGCCCCCCCCCACGAGACTTGGGAAAAGGGGGAGGTATGTTACATACATTATTTCTATAACCTTTCACAGGGGTGCCTCCCCCCACGAGACTTGGGAAAAGGGGGAGGTATGTGACAT
>WSXT02143838.1:0-10420 GCA_011762715.2 Neuroterus valhalla
CCCCCGTAACTAATGATTGGAACGCGCCTTTAAGATCTACAAACACGCTTAAACGTTTGACCCCTTCTTTGCTATTTCTCTGCCTACCATGTGCTACAAAATATGAATATTGTCTATAGTGCCCCTACCCGCTCTGAATCCCACCTGAGTCTCCGGCAATATGCCTTTCCCCTCGACATTATTCCATAGTCTCTCTGCTTATACCATTGTTTACACTTTGTACGCTGTGTTCATTAATGTGATTCCTCTATAATTTTCCTGCCTTTCTCTGTCCCCCTTCTTATACAGTGGCACAGCCAACCCCTTTATATACTCTCCTGAGAATCCCTCCCCTCTCCAAACTTTTTCACATCTTGTAGCTATATCCGTACATCCATATCTATATCTAATCGTCATCTAAGTTCTTCCCACTTCGTTTCATGTTCTTCACTTCTTCTCTTCTTACTTTTCCCCTCTCTACGCTTTCTATGCCTACTAATTATCTTTTGCACGTCCTCCTCGCCGTCAACACTTCTTAACTCCTCCAAATCCTCCATTCATTCTTGCTTTTTCCTTTTACACATTAACCTTTATTCCTTTCTCA
Source organism: Neuroterus valhalla (assembly GCA_011762715.2). Classification (NCBI taxonomy): domain Eukaryota; kingdom Metazoa; phylum Arthropoda; class Insecta; order Hymenoptera; family Cynipidae; genus Neuroterus; species Neuroterus valhalla. Next base: position 584 of record WSXT02143838.1, read on the forward strand.
TCTCTATGTACTCGTCCCTCTTCGCCGTTCCCTCAGCCCCTGCCCCACGATGGTTCGACCATTTCTTTCTTCCTTTTCTAAATCTTTTGAACATCCTTTCACCGCCATTCTCAGATCTCTTTAGAAACTCACTTCGCCTAACAGCTCCTGGTATTTCTCTATGGGATCCCCGTTCAAATCTTCCTCTCTCTTATTGAAACTTCTTCTCCTTCTTGTCGTTCGCCTCGTTATCCTGATATCCACAAGATTAATGGCTGATGATTCGATCCTATCCCCTCTTCTACTGCGAATCTCTGCGACACCTCGCACCCTTGCATATTCATGACCACATAGTCTATCACCGATGCCCCTACCTCACTCAGGGTAGTCCCCCTCGTCGACCCCTGTTATCATACCATTTGTGAGCACCTACCCCTTATCCACCACTCAGTCTCTCGAAATCTTTCCCTACTCATTCACACCCATGTCCTTCCATCTCTTTTCAAAAACTTTCCTCATCCTTTTGACTACTCCCCTTCCTCCCTATTTTCACATTGAAATCCTCCCTTCTTCCAGTATCACGATTCCCTTTTTTATCTCGCTTATTCCATCTTCCATCTTTCCTTTAATCCCTTCTATCCCATCTTCATCTTTATAACAGCCCTCATTTGCACTGCCTACTCCTCATCTCCACCGTTAACTCATTTTTTAACAACCTCCCTGATCCCCGTTTTAATCCCTCACTGGCTGCACCTCCAAGAGTCCTATTATTCCTTTTTTACCCGTGCTACATTCCAAAAAAGCGCCTTAATCACTTCACCACACAGTAGTTCAAAATCTTAAACAGCCCAAAATTCAGAATAGTGGACCCAAAATGGCGGTCATTTTTCTGAAATTTGCCATGCATTTACCTGAAAATGAGTGTTAAAGGGTTTTTGAGGTCACTGATTTCAAAAATGAAGTCAAAAATCCAAAATTCAAATGCCAGCCCCAAAATGATGGACAAGGAAAATGCTCGTGAAGGTACGTACATTAGGAATCAATGATGAAATATGCATATTTTGCAAACATGTTTACGATGTGTGCGATGTATTGCAGGGCAAAAATTTATCTTCTTTTGTTTCCGGATTTCCAAGTCCACATAGGGAATTCTTTTTTTTTCCTGTGAGTTCCTGTATTGAAATTTATTGTCTCCATTGCGGAAAAATGTCTACTTTTCGGAAACGTTTTCATTTTCTACCCCAAACTGCCCTATTTCAAGAAAAGTCGTTATTTAAAGAAAAATCCACCATTTTGGCTCTGCCATTTTGAATATTTTTTTTGACTTCATTTTAGGAATCAGCGACCCCGAAAACCTCTTAATACTCATTTTCAAGTAAATGCATGGACAATTTTAGAAAAATGTCCGCCATTTTGGGTCCGATATTTTGAATTTTGGATTTTTGATTCCATTTTCGAAATCAATGATCCCACAAAATCTCCTAATACCCATTTCCAAGTGAATGCATGGCAAATTTTATGAAATATCCGACATTTTGAATTTCGGAATGTCAACTTCATTTCCGAAATCAGCGACCCCAAAAACCCCTTAATACTCATTTTGAATTAGATGCATGGCAAATTTTAGGAAAATGCCTTCCACTTTGGGTCCGCTATTTTGAATTTTGCATTTTTGACTTCATCTTCGAAACCAGCGATCCCAATAACCGCTTAATACTCATTTTCGAGTGAATGCATGGCCAATTTTAGAAAATTGGCCGCCATTTCGAATCTTAGATCTTCGACTTCATTTTCGGAATCAGTGACCCCAAAAACCTTATAGGGGTATTCGAACGAAGTTTAATATCGAGATTCTGATTTTTGGCCAGTTTCTTGAGATTTTGAGCCACCATGCACTACCCTGCTGTTCTTCTATCCTCCTACTTCTTTCGAAACAAGTCTCATTGCACTTCTTCCGACTCTCCTTTCTGTCCATCCTTACTCTACACGTTCCTCCTTTTTCATGAGAAATTCAACTGTTTTATAAGAAGTTTGTCCTTTTGAATCGAAAATTCATCATTTAGGGTAGAAAAGTAATCTTTATCAGATGGAAATAAAATTTTCGTGAAAGCATCGTCTTGTTGACAGAAACATTCAACTGTTTTTTTTAAATTAGTCTTTCCAGAATGAAAAATCACAAATTATGGTAGACAAGTTTCCTTCCTTGGTTAAGAATAATCTCGTTTGATCGAAAATTTAATTATCTAGTCTCCACCGTTTCACTTGGAGCGTCACGACTGCGTCAGTTTGCAACGCGCATATAGAAGTTTCACTTAGAAGATTTCCCCTTTCGTTTATGGATGATCGAAAATAAAAGGTATATTAGGTTCCCAAACTATGGTCAGGTTCAACAGTACGGGTTTCTAGGTAGAAATAAATAAATAGGTGATATTTCAACTGACCCTGTGGTCTATCTAATCTTGCTTCGTAGTGCAATAAATTATTCAAGAACCAAAGGCACCTGTACGATACGTCACCCCAACATTGGACGTGTAACCAACCAACCTTCCATGCAGTATCCTGGAAGAATCGTTTTTCTCGATCCCTTGTCATTCGATGCACAGTACACTTTGACCTCATCCTCCCTTGAGTTCAATCTTCCTTTTTGTTTTACTCATGTACAATCACACTTCAGCTCCATCTTGCATGGGTTTACAATGCTTGAGTTGCAAAAACGCAACTTTCCTTGAAATACTTCTGGATCGATAACAATCGAATACCTCTGTAACAGGATATGCTTCAACTTTTCATTTGTAAGTGCGTTTGATTTTTTTTTATATTCTGACTGGAACAAAAGGACTGAGTTGGAAAGTGATACATTTATAGGAAGAATGGGGATAGCAAAGCGCACAGAAAGATAGATGCATGTGCGAATTCCAATACACCAACAAAACGCCTTTGATCTCTTCCTGAGAGTTCATCTTTTATATTTTCAATTATGAATCAAAAAAGCATTTTTGAATTCTGTAGAAGAAAAGGAATTCCTCATATCTTTTCTTGCAGGTTCATCTCCCAATTTCTGAATCTCACATTATAGATGTATCTTTGAATTCTGAAAAACTAATGGAACTTCCTCAATATCATTCCTCAAGTTCATGGTCTGGATTCTAAATTGTGGACGCATCTCTAAAACCCAGAATACCAACGCTACCTCTTCTATCTTGTGCAAGTTCATTTCCAGAATTTTCAACTCTAGAAGAATTTTTAAATTCCTGAATACCACGTTGAACTCCCATTTTCTACCTTCAAGTTTTTCTTCTAAATTCTAAATGTTGGTCAGATATCAACATTCCGGAAACCCATTTCAAACTGTCTTATCTTCCCAAGTGGGTAATCTCCCAAATTCTGAATTTGAGATTTATTCCAAAATACCAGATCACTGACGTCTGTACTTTTACTGCAGCTTCGGTGGTTCGAAACCCACCTCAAACTATAGGTCTCCTCAAGGGCTATTAACCTCCCAAGTTAAAGGCTTCATGTCGAGGAGACTATGCTTGGGGGTCCCTACTCGATATTGAGTAGTCTCGGAAGAGAGTCAGCGATTTCCTTGCGAAGAGGCTCCATGTCGAGGGGACTATCTGGTGGTCACCGCATTAAGGCTCAACGGAATTAGTCCCACCGAGATTGAGCCTGTTTCAAGTAATTAACACACCCTAGCATGACACACCAGGATAGGCGCCGAGTTTGGGCATCTAACTGACGACCTCAGAAGCATCGCTCCAAAGACCCTAGCCTAGCCAGGAACACTGCTGGATGACACAGTAATTGAGGCTGACTTTGTGTTCTGAACAGGCTCGTGTCTTCTGCTCTGACATATAGTATGTACCTAATCCATGCATGGAGGCTATCGTGTGGCACAGTGGTTGACGCTCACTTTGCTGTGCAAAGAGGCCCGCGTCTCTCACCGTGGCAAGCATCAGCCTGGCAGCCAAGAGGTGTGTATTAGGAACGTTGGAAACAACAAATGCACAGCTACCTGACTCGGTGAAGGTGCCCGAATTCGTAGTGCTGCCTTTAGATACACGCATCTTCAAATTCTAGGAAACCGAGTCCTTATTCATTCCTGAAAATTTCTTCTGAAAAATCTAATTTCTAATTTTTAGACGCACCTCAAAATCCCGAAACATCAACGCGAACTGCTTTATCTCTTCTTACATTTTCTTTTTATTATCCGTGAATTCCTAATTTAGGACATATCCCCAGATTTTAGAACACCAACGCAACCTCAACTTCCTCTTCCTGCAAGTTCCTTATTCTTTTCTGCAAGTTTATTTTCCGATTTACGAGTTTAAGACGTATCTATGAGTTCCAGAACATCAGCGCATCCTCTCTTATATCCTTTCTCAAATTCCTCTCCTGGATTCTAAATACTAGATGCCTCCGAAAATTCCGAAACACTGAGTCCTTATCTGTTCCTGCCCATTCATTCTCGGAAATCTATTCTCGCACCTGATGTCAGATGCATCTCAATATTTGAGAACACCACCGCAATCTCAATTATTCCTTCCTGCATGTTAATCTTTCAAATTCTAAATTCTAGACACATCTACCAACTTGAGAACGCCGAGTCCTCACAAATCTTCCATCTCTTTCTGCGACTTTGTCTTCCAAATTTAGAATTTTAGACGTATTTGAAAATTCAGGAACATTGACGCATCCTTTCTCTTTTTTTCTTGCAAGTTGATTTTCTAAATTCGGAATTTCAAGTTCTAGAATCATTTCCAATTTCTAGAACACCAGTGCATCCTCCGTTATCTTTACCTGCATGCTAATCTTCTAAATTCATTAGTCTCTGATACAGGTGACATTGCTCTGTTGTTTGGAAGTGAATTCAAGCTGAAGGTTTCCGCGGGTATGTGAAGAGGTTTCAGAGGGTGGTGGGTGTTGAAGAACCGATATGTGTGGTGGTTGCTTACGCTGCGAGTTAAGGGGAGTAACAAGTTAGGTTAACGTGGCGTACGTCACGCATGTAAGCCGGAAAGGTTGGAAGGTGCTGGCAGAAGCATAAAGTTAGGGGTTCGAGGGAAATGAAGAAGGGGAAGATTAGAGACAGGATTTAATGGTGTCGGGGGTAAAACCGACACAGGGGGTTAACTCCTAACAGCGAGCGCAGTTTGGTTCCAAGCGGGATTCAAACTAAACTTTGTTTGTCACCAACTCCATCCTGTTGTCTCTGTACTTTATCTCATCTCCTTCAACCCTCACCTACTCTCCCGGTTATTCCATTATCGTTCCGACGTCTTGAGAGGCTGTGGAATACTGCTATGACGAGACTTTCGAATGCCTCGGCGGGTGGCGGTCCCTCGTCACCTGAAATCTGGAGTACCTATCTAGTATCCACCGAACTCGCTTTCTTTGGTCGAAACTTCACTCTTTCTCTGTCATCTTATTTCCTTTTCTTTCTATTTTTCTTACGAAAAACAAAGCTTCCTTCCTCAGTCCCTCCCTTGCTCTCGACTGTCGAAACGGAATAGCTAAGTTCGTGGAGAAACTTTTACGGTACAGGAATACAAATAGCCTAGCGGAAGGGTCCTGTGAACTGCATTAACAGAAAACATGGCAAACTCTATGTTTAATTTCCATCCGCGGCTTGTGTAAGTAGTTCAGCTTAATGTACTGGAATTCATCTGGTGTATTTTCACTCTTTTTTATTTGTTCACGCTGGGATGTATTGATTGGAGGGTTATGCTTTTTTTTGCAGATGTTTGTGGAATTTCACATTTACTTAGATACAGAAATAGTTACTTCTCGTCTACTCGAAAGGGATTGAAGTTTGTACGATATGACATGTTAAGAAAATATTTCATTATTATTTATTATAAAATGAAGCCAAATCCCTTTCAGGGTAAGCGTAACTCGTTTACGCCTTATCATTGGGAACGAATTATTATTGGTTGAGTTGCACACTGAGAAGGTCAACAGTCTCCTGCAGAAATCTGTTAGAAATTCTTGCAAAATGCTCAAATAAGAGCTAGTCCAATTGTGTACAAAATAGTCTAGTTTCATTGAAGGAAAATCTGAAATTAAGAGAAAAACTCCGCATTGTAAGGACAGAAAATTACAAATTCTCAATAAAACAAACAATTTTCAAAATTAAATTTCAAAGCAAGTTTGAAGAGTAAATATAAGGTACTCATCTTGGTGTAATCATGTAGCTCTGTCGACTTAAGATTCTTCTGAATGAAAACCTATTATTCAATCATTATCGAAATAGTCCATTCCCGACCCAGGAACAACTAAACGACATATATAAAAGTTCCATGGGCACCACTAGAAGAGAAAACAGATCAACAATTGCGAAAGATGTATGTTTTGTGACAATCGACACTCTAGATCCTTGGAGTCCGGAATTCAACTGTTTTGCTCGACCTCATATTCATGGAGAGGAGTGAACCTGAGCAGTTACTGTTTACATCGTAACTGTTACTGCGCTTACCGTCACCTACGAATGAGAAGCGGATTGTAGATAAACCGTGACTGCTACTGCCAGCGACGGAACTATTTCGGCCACACCGTAACAGTTACTGCGCGACACCTAAAAACGTTTTGCAGTAACCGTTGCTCCGCTAAAATTCATAGTTACTACTAATACCTGTACCGCTCCGGCCAGCAAAGTATTATTAGTGCAATGAAATTTGATGAGTAGTGCAACGAAATTTCTTGCCTCACCGTTGTTAAAATTTTAGTTCCTGTAATATCTATTGGCTTTCTTTTTGAACTTTGAATTCGCACATTACCCATTGAATTTAATACTTTTATTAAAAAACCACATAAATTGGAGGAGAGGATCAGCTGATTGTCGTTCCGGGTTTCGAGTTTCAACTTGAAGACTTTCAAGGTTAGTTTCGTACATTATTCTATTCAACTAATTCCCGAAAAAGTAATAAAGAGTATCATTTATGGCTTTTTCACTAAATGTATGTATCAACAAAAACTGAAATCGCCCTGCTTGAAGGATTCCATAGATGAAGCAAAAAGCTGCGCGTGCAGTGATGGTTACGGACTAAACAGGAATTATTACTGTCGAGACCGTAACCATTACTGCCGTGGCAGTAACTATGACTGCGTCGCATTTAACTGTCTTGCGCCGAACAGATACTCTGCAGGCAGCAAAGGTTTATGTGAGTACAGTAACAGTTACTGTTTATCTCCTACTCAGGAATCGCGCGTAGCAGTTACGGGGTCGGCAGTTACGGTTTACTCCTCTCCGTGTTCTCTTCACGAGAAGAATCTTCTATGGTTGAACACCAATTTTCCTTTTTTCAAATTTAATTATTCTGGCAGAGATTCCAACCATCAGGTCGAGAACTCACACCTTCTGGTTGGCCATTTGATTGCTTCGTAGAGAATTCAACTAACATTTGGTTGAAATGGATATTCCTTTACTAGAATCTACACTCCATTTCGGCATCAAAAGTCGTCCCCCTGGACCGAACATCGAACAATTCTATTGAACCTTTCTTCCTCCTGGGATAGATTATTATTCCTTATTTGAAATCTATCTTCCTTGGCAAAAAACTCATCTTTTCTAGTCCAAAACCGAACAATTTTCACAAAAAATAATCATTTTCCATTAAAAACCGCCGCTTCGGGTTGAAAAGTTCATTGTAATGCAGAAAATTGATCATCTTGGCTTGGGAATTCAGCAAATCAAAATTGAAGCCAGGTGCTCGCTCAAAACATATAAAATTGTAATAAATTTGAAGTTTATAAGAATTTAAATCTAGTTCTTGATGTGATGGAAATGAAAAAAAAGTTTCAAGCACCGTTTTTGCCAACAGTTCTTGAATTCAACCAAATACGATTATTTTAAAATTGGAATGACGAATTTTAAACAGAAAAGTTCGTTAATTATCACTCAAGTAGAAATTTTGCACAAAATAGTGAAATTTCGAACTAAAAAGATATATTTTTAATGAAACTTATGAGATGAGTTTCGAAGTTAAAAAGGAAATTTCAAATAGTTACGTTTTCAAACAAAAGATGTGAATTTCCAAATTAATAAGATGGATGTGCAACAAAATACTTCAATTCTCAACATAAAAATATGAATCACTTCACAAAAATTTTTTTTTAAACTAATTCTCTAATTTCGAATGCATAATTGCATTTCTCATAGAACGATTGAAATTTTGAGCCAAAAATACGAATTTCTTACAAAACAGTGGGAATAACAATTCTAGAATATGACTTTCTAATAAAAATTATTATTATTATACACACTTAGATATACACAATGTTCGAAGGAACAAATTGTATACATATTCCGATTTTTGATGTTAATTAAATTAAATTGAACCTCTTAGAAGTGTATGATATATTTATTTTAATAATTTATTCAATAATAAATATATTAGCTTTTTGTATGGGTATTTTTAAACTTGGATCATGAAAAAATTTATCATATTATTTGATAAAATTTCCAAGTAGGTCGGGGATTTCCCTTGGAGAATCAAAGAATTATGAATTTTATTCATCAAAATTCAGAAACTCATTGTAAATAAAAATTATATTCAAATGATGGTATGTGAAATTCTTCCGAATCCGTTTCGAATCTTCGAAAATGTAATTGCGGAACAAAATGAAATCATCAATTAAAACCTTATATCCGAGGATTTTCTAAGATTCTCTCATTTTTAACAAAGAAAAGAATAATTGTTTCTTCAGATGAGAATAATTTTTATTGAAGAACAGATTTTTTAATCAACTGAACAATTTTTTTTTTATGAAAAACGATTACCCTCCTCCGATACCAAAATGGAGCCCAAATTTCGATGAAAAATATCCATTTCGACCAAATAGTCGAATTCTCCACAAGGCAATCGAATAGTCAACCATAAATGGGACATTATTTTACAAATCGTATCTTTATCGAAAAAGAGAAGATACGTATTTGAGGATTTTTTTTATTTTGCAATTTTTTGAGAAATAGGAAGGGTTGAAAAATTGAGAATTTTAGTGAAGACTATTTTTTGAAAATGCATAACCCCTGTTCTATTTGAGCTAGAAACATTTTCTTCTTCTCATTTGAAAGGTAAAAAAACGAGCTTTGATGAAAGAACCATCTTAAAATATTGTAAACAAATTGAAATTGTAATCACAATTGAAATGTTAAAATCGATTTTTAACAAGTTTGCCCCCCATGAATTACGTTCTTAGTATTTTTATCGTATTCTACGTCAAATTTCCGAATGAAAACTATTTATTTAAAAATAGTGATTTTATTACTACTATCGGAAAAAATTTAATGTATCTAGCCTTGTCAAGCGCGGTACCTCACATCGGCGCGCGTATCACATTGCACGGCCGATTTTCTTCTTTGATATAGTTTTTCTCTTAAATATGGATGATTATTATATATTTTCAGTCATAAGAAGGAAAAGAAAAACATCATTATTGAAAATGTACATTGCTTTATTAGGACTTTGGTAGGTTGACTTAGTGAATAAGTACCTCTTTCAGTTTTATATTTTCAGTATTTACATTCCTCGAATTTTAACATTTCTTATTTACAAATTTTTACAATGTTTTTCTTTTCATACAAGGAAAATTCCTTTGCTTCTAATTCTTGAAGAAACTGGAATCATACAATTATATTTTAAAGTCCCCTTCATCGTTATAGCTTTTTGGAAGCGTTGTTGAAAATGTAGATTACTTTATTAGGATTATCATATAAATTTCTTAATCAAGAGGGACGAGTTTGTTAGAGTACAGTTGGAATATCAAACTGAAAGTCTATCAGTGATGACGAATTTATAAAATAATACATTTTTGGAAGAAAAGAGACGAATTTCCTAGAAGATAATTGAAGTTTCTAGA
>WSXT02143849.1:0-10420 GCA_011762715.2 Neuroterus valhalla
TATTATTATTATTATTATTATTATTATTATTATTATTATACCATTAAGCCAAATCCCTTTGGGGTAAGCGTACCTCGTTTACGCTATATTATTGCAAACGAATCATTATTATTCCTACGAATTGACCAAATAAGAACTAGTCAAGTCATGAACAAAATAATTTAGTTTTATTGAAAAGAAAAGAATAGATAATTGAATTTTCTCATGAATAACGAATTTACAACAAAATAGTTGAATTCTCGAATGAGAAGATGAATTTTTAACCCAAAAAAAATATCATTATTCAACAGAGGAAGGAACCTGTCCGAAACATTTGATTTCCAAATGAATAGTTCAATTTTCAATAATAATAATAATAATAATAATAACGATAAAACAGAAAACTAATAATAATATTAATAATATTATTAATATTATCATTATTATTATTATACCATTAAGTCAAATCTCTTTCGGGGTAAGCGTAACTCGTTAACACTCTATTATTGAAAACGAATTATTATTGGTTGATTTGCACACTGAGGAGGGTACAGTCTCCTGCAGGAATCTGTTGAGAAATTCTGCCGAACTACTCAAATCAGACCTAGTCAAGTTACAAACAAACTAATTTATTTTTATTGGAAAAAAAAAATAATAAATAATTGAATTTTCTCATGAATGACGAATTTACAACAAAATAGTTGAATTCTCGAATGAAAAGATGAATTTCCTATAAGGAACATAAATTTTCCACCAAAAAGATAAATTTTTAACCCAAAAAATATAATTATTCAACAGAAGAAGGAACCTTACCGAAATATTTGATTTTCAAATGAATAGTTTAATTTTCAATTAGAATGATATTAATAATTATTATTATCAATATTAATATTATTGTTATTATTATCATTTATTAGTATGCCATTAACCATATACCATTAACCATAGCTCAACTTAATATTATTGAAGATATTTTTGTACACTAATCTAGAGGCATGAATTTAATTGTGTAACATAAACATTTGTATTGTAAATTAAAGGGATTAGAAACACTCCAGTGCTAAAGATGTATAAATAAAAATTCTTTTTTTTTATGATTACGGAGATCAACGGTCAAGTTTTCAATTCTGAATCTTCCAAATTGAAGAAATTTCGAATGCAGATCATCGGAATTACAAAATTTTTTTGTAGGGCATAAAACGCGCTTAATTTTTTATTGTAAATTGAAAAATCTCTTACTTTTGAAAATATACAGTACTAAATTATGTATCTAAAAACGAAGCACATTTGAAACTTTAGAAGATATGTGAGTTTAAACTTTTTTTTCAATCGTCCAGTTACAAAAATTTTACATTCAAAATTCATCAATGTTGCAGATTAAAGATTGAAGTTCATCCAATTTCATTCACATTGGAATCACTCCACTTTTAAGATTTTGATTGGCATATTAATTATTTTTTCGGAATATGCAAGTCGATTTCGAAGATTACCAATAAAAAATTTGTCAATGTGAATATGTATTCGAAATTTACGACTCTTCAGTATTGAATGTGTAAAATGAAAAATGGTGCAATTTCAAATGCTTTTTAGAGATTAGTTCAATTTTGAAAATAAACAAATAAAACCTATTCACTTTTACAGATATCGAATTTAGAATTGAACAATTACAAATAAATATAATGGAATAAAAATAATAGGATTTAACTTCTTTTTTTAAGTATGCACTTTCAATTTTCAAACTTTCGATGTAAAATTCTTTCATTCAGAATATTTGCAATTGAATATTCTTCAATATTAAATGCGCAGAATAGAAAACGATATAATTCAAAGTTTTTTTTCTACATAATTCAATCCCGAAGATTCATAAATAAAAAATGTTTGTGTTACATAATAAACTAATAAGATTTGCAGTTGAAATCTCTCCAATTTTGAATTGGAAAGAGAAAATGGGTAATCCCCTTCTACCAGACAATTATCATCTTAACTCTTTCATATTATTATCACTTATAATGAAAGGTATCTAATTCATCTCAATTTGTACCTATCCAGTTCTTTTTCCATGATGTTCCATTTTTACTCTTTCTAAATGAAGAAATATGATGATTTTGACCTGCAATTTCTATGGAGTGAGTGTTCCACTCAAAAGTTATGGATTTTTTTTACTTCTTCACTTCTCTACGTTTAAAAACACATTTTATAAATTTTGTAGCCCAGATCTAAAAAGATATGTACGACCAATAAAATTGTCTGCGGCTTGTGTTGAGCGTGGAAAGCATCAAGAAGTTTAAAGATTGGGATCGAAGCGTATTCCAGAGTATAAAAGTTAATCCTACCTCCACTAAGAACAATTTATTCCATAAATATTGATTACTGTACTATATTTTTAGAAATTTTATATCAATTTGTAATACTAATGGGGAAACTTTTTCCGGCCAGAAAAAGGGAACATTGGTAATTATAGGAGAAGCTTAGCAGTTGACTCTCGGGAAAAATGATAGTGGATTATCGCACTCCATGAAGAGGGATGAATTGCCACAATATACTTGCAATGAGAGCCATCATACTGGTAAAATCCACTTCTAAAGAGGATTATGCTGACTAATATAAATTTTGTTATTTTTAAAAGACACACTCAGCTAATTTTATTATAGTTATGATGTAAAAAACATCTTAGAAGTGCACAACCAATACAAACTAGGAATTATACTTAGATTACAAATAATTATGATTTGACCATCTAAAAGAAAATCTAGCTTACCATTTTTCTCAGACACAGAGACATAGTTTCGTACTTTTATGTTCTTGAAGGTCAAGATACGACACTCAAGCAATAGTCCAATATATTTAGATTTTATTATTGTAATTCATTGGGTAAGAAAATTATTTTTTTTTCATTTTTAGGGTACCGTATAGGAAGCTTGAATCCAAGTTTTTGACCATCAACCCTCTGCAGGTTATCCGCCATCTTCAATTAAGGGGTGATTTCTTGTATCGCGTATAACAATCGTATTTAATTTTAATCAAGAAAACAGTGTATACCATTTTTTTCACGAGAAAATGAGTTTTCAAAATTAATATATTGGATGTTTTGTCGTATTTTGCTTATTTGTTGCTTAAAGCTTGACTACACAAATAAAAAGAGGGTTGAAAATTCTTTTAGATCGAATATCTTTTTTGATTACGGTGCTATCGCAAAACTTTCAAGACAAAAATTGTAATTTACACGATCTTCTATACCTTTTGTTTGAAATCTTTTTTTGTAAGAGCAATTGTTCACTTACCGTAGCGTCTGAAAGTTGCGCGCACCGTCGCTCAGTAGATGGTAGTGCTGACTTGCGAGCGCTGTGCCGTACTAAATTATTCTAATTTTCGTGATTGAATGGAGCTCAACATTTTTTCTCTTTCTTTTTTATTTTTTTCAAAAAAATATATAATTTTGACTATTTATTTTGAATTTTACTTGTTTTAAAACCTAACTTTGATTATTTTTTATTGGCATTTCCATTATTTACTATTGTTTAACATAATTTTAAACGATTATTCATATTATTTCTCTTGTTTGCTAGAAGAATAAATGAAAAAATCTCAAAAATGGAGAATGAAAAAGTTTTTACAGGAATTCGATAACAAAACTTATTTACTAAAATTTTGAGATTCATGTTACGAACCTCACAATCTTTGATTGATGAATATGCAATCTGCAATGAAATTTCAAGGTTCTTGATCAATTTCTTCCACGATTTCATGCTACTGTAAACATGCTGCTGATAGTAATAAAATATTGTTTGTATGTTTCAAAATATAATTGAATATTAAAAAACATAAGAATATTACAAAGGAAATGAGCATAAATTCAAAAGAAAAATGAATTAATGAAAAAACTCACGTAAAATGAAAACTTTGAGTCGAGAAATGTTCGATTTTCTTTCAAGGTAATGTAATAAAATTTGATAATTTATTGAGGCATACATTTTTTGCTTCAAAGGTTATCCTTGCTGATGGAGTAAACAAAAACTTTGATTACACAACCAGTTTGGTTAATAAAACTCACTTCTAAAATGATGATAACAACTTAGTTAAATAAACAATATAAAATAATAATCTCATTCAGTAAAAATTCTTTGTTTGGGAACTAAGATTGTTTGAAGTCAAAGTGCTATTTTGGCAGATTTTTTCATGCTACATTTTCTCGAAATTCTGCGAGTATCATTTTACCACAGGAATATTTAGGTCATGGAAGTTATTGTATCAGTTTATCAATAAATATTCACTTCCGAAGAAAAAGAAGTTTACAGATCTCAATAAATTTTTGAAATTTTTTCCCTCACAGTGAAAAAAAAATCCGAAACTTTCCTACTCAAAAGTTTCCAAATCGCGTGAGTTATTTTATAAGATTTTTCAAGGAAAATTTTTTGTTTAATTGCTAATGTATTATTTTCAAATCTTCGAAATTTGTTATTATATTCTGCATTCTACAAACAATGTTTCTGCGTCTTGAATATTATCAACAGCATATCTGTAGCAGCGTGAAATTCGAAAGTCTTCGGTACATTACTATGATGAACAAAAAAATTTTCGTAAACTCACGCATTATGACAAGTGTCAAGTTGAAAAAGTATTGATATTTTTACATAATAATCAAAGTTATTACAAAAATGTATTGAGCTATAAAATTTTACTTCGACGGTAGTAAAAACTTACTGATGAACTAAAACGAAAACTTTTGTAAGTGAACCAATTTAGGTGAAATTATAGAATTTCAAAAAAAAAATAATTATGAAAATGACTGACAGTAGCGTGAAATTGTTGAAAAAAATAACGACTTTTTGTACATTTGTGAAACAAAAAAAATTCAAACTGATCAAGAACCTTGAAATTTCATTACAGGTTGCATATTCATGAATTAAAAATTGTGAGGTTTGTACCATCAATCTCACAATTTTGGTAATAAAGATTTGTTATCGAATTCCTGTAAAAATTTTCTCAATCTCCATTTATGAGAATTTTTCATTTATTCTTCCAACAAGCAAGAGAAATTAAATGAATAATAGTATAAAATTATGTTGAACAATAGTAAATAATTGAAATGCCAATAAAAAATAATCAAAGTTAGGTTTAAAAATAAGAAACATTCAAAATAAATAAACAAATAAAAGGCGATTGCAATACAAATCATGCACACGAAAAAATAGTCAAAATTATATTTAATTGACAAAAATAAAAAAGAAAGAGAAATTCAGCACTACCAACTACCGAGTGACGGCGTGCGCAACTTTCAGACGCTACGGTAAGTAAACAATAACTCAAACAAAAAAAAGGTTTTGAATAAGAATTGAAGAGGATCGTGTAAATTACAACTTTTGATTTGAAAGTTTCGCGATAGCACCGAAATCAAAGAAGATATTCTATCTACAAAAATTTGCAGCCCTCTTTTTATTTTTATAATCAATTTTTAAGCAACAAATAAGCAAAATACGAGGGAATATAAAATATACCAATTTGTAGAACTCATTTTTTTCATGGGAAATGGTATCAACTGTTTTCTTGATTAAATTAAAAATACAACTCTTATACGCGATACAATTAATCACCCCTTAATTCTAGATGGCAGACAACCTGCAAAGGTTTGATGGTCGAAAACTTGGATTTAAGCTTCCTATATGGCACCCTAAAGATCTCAAAACAAATTCTTCTTACCCAATGAATTGCAATAATACATATAGGAATCCGACTGAATATATATATATATATATATATACTGGACTACAAAGCATTAATATAGTTAATACGCTTTGTTTCCAGATAAGATTGTTAGTGACTTATTCTCCGGTTTAATAGAATTATACTTTCATTCTATTTATGAATTTCTTCCCATTTATCTTGAACCAATTGTTGTAAGTCATTTTAATAACAAGCGCCAATCTCTGCATCTGTAAACCCTTGAGAGGAGCACTCAAGCTAATGAAAAGAATATTCTATAAATGCGATGAACGATAGAGCTATATCAGAAATAAGAAAACAATCTATAACTCAGCTGAATAAAATGTCACGAGAACTATGGAAGGAATTAATTGCCCAGATATTAATGATATCAAATTTAATTAAATTGGAGAGAAGATTTTTTAAATTCTGCTAAGTGTTTTTATCACGTTTCATCTTGATTATCCTGATTCTTAAAGATAAACTGCTTGGAAAATCTCGCAACCTAGGTTATTCATTTTTGGACTTCATCAATTAAGAGGAATTTCTCTTTTCAGGAGCGGCGGCGCTGGTGGACGTCTGGCAGCTCCGCGGATGTCACTGCTTGGTGAGAAAAAGGGTTTAGATATGAAATTGAACCCAAAAAATGAAATTAAAAATGTATCCAATTTTTCCTTTGTATTATAGGACGCCCGGTGAACTATCGGGCGACTCGTCGCGATGCCCGCTACCGCCGACTTCAATCCCGTGTTTATAATTTTCTCGAGCGGCCTCGAGGCGTTTACGCCATATCATACCACATGATCGTGTAAGTATAATAATTGATTGTAAATAATCTTCATTTAGTCATTATGTATCGCGTATGTTGGTATATATTGGTACATATTTGATTTCACAAAAAATAATAATTTGAACATTTATGATGTTTATTCGCCGTTCTAATGCAGTATCGTATGCTAAATCATCGGACCGCTACTAATTTGCAGGTGGAGCAGCCATAAATTTCGCCAGTTTCTCGAAATCAATGATACGCTCCGACGAATATTAGAGATTATTACGCACAAACTCCTTTTTAAAATTCAATCCATGCTTTAAAATTCTTGGTAAATTGATGGAACTGATATTAGTCACTTCTTTTCAAAACTTTTGATTGTCTCTATGATTTATTGTAACAGGTCTTACTAAATATTCCAATATCTGAAATTTATCGCAAACTCACCAAATACTATTCGCAAATCTTGTACTCCTTATCTAGTAACGACCCTTACTTTTCTTATTTTTTCCCAGCTCATGGCAATAAAGATCAAATCTAGTCACCCATCCTGTCCTCTTTATCCGACAAAAAATTGTTATATCACGCAATATTTTTAAAACTTAAGACAGGTTGTCACATGAAAATGTTTAACGGACCATGTTTATCAACAAAAATCGGCTGACGTCAATTATACGCATTATCCTCATCAAGTACCATTATTTGCCCTGCTGCATGAATTTCATCTTAATATTATCGCTTAGGAAATAAAAAAGAAACGAGCTCCATAAAAATCTCCCCTAAATCGAGGGCGACTCTTACTCCATATCTTCGTGAATCGTTCTATATTTTTTTAAAGCATCCTGATTTCACACCTACAAGAGAATATTTTCCATGTTTTTTCCTTCTTGTTTCTTGTCAGAACATTATAGATTTTTGTCTTTACATAATTATATGATGCGCATTCTCCATGCTCCCTTGATAGTCCAGTATATTTGGTCGGATTCCTGTATGTAGCATTGCAATTCATTGGGCAAGACAAATTTTTTGTGTCATCTTTAGGGTACCATATAGGAAGCCTCAATCCAAGTTTTCGACCATGAACCATTTGCAGGTTGTCCGCCATCTTGAATTTGGGGGTAATTTCTTATATCCCGTATAACAGTCGTATTTTTAATTTAATCATGAAAACAGTTGATGCCATTTTTCATGAAAAAAATAAGTTTAACAAATTAAAATATTAGATGTTCTTTCGTATTTTGCTTATTTGTTGCTCAAAACTTGACTATACAAATAAAAAGAGGGTTGAAAATTCTTTTAGATAGAGTATTTTTTTTTATTTCGGTGCTATCGCAAAACTTTTAAGAGGAAAGTTTTATTTACTCGATTCTCTTCAATTTTGGTTTGAAACCTTTGTTTGTAACAATTTTTTATTTTCCGTAGCGTCTGAAAGTTGCACGCATCGTCACTGTAGTGCTGGATTGCGAGCGCTGTGTCGTACATTGTTCTAAGTTTTATTGATGGAACGGAGCTCAACATTTTTTCTCTTTCTTTTTTATTTTTATCAATTTAATATGATTTTTACTATTTTTTTTGTGCATGATTTATATTGAAATTATCTTTTATTTTTTATTTTTCTTGTTTTTAAACCTAAATTTGATTATTTTTATTGGAATTCCAATTACTTACTATTGTTCAACATAATTTTATACAATTATTCATATGACTTTTCTTGTTTTTTGAAAGAATAAATGAAAAATTCTCAAAAATGGAGAATGTTAATTGAATTACTAAAATTTTGAGATTCATGTTGCAAACCTCACAATCCTCAATTTATGAATATGCAATCTGCAATGAAATTTCAAGGTTCTTGATCAATTTGAGGTTTTTTTGTTCTACAAATTTACAAAAAATCGTTATATTTCTTTAATAATTTCATGCTACTCTTAACATGCCTAAAAATTTCAACGTTGCATCAGTATTTTTTCCTTTTTTTTTTAATAACAAGGTAGGTGAATCAACAAAATTTTGCATTATTCTTCATTCACCAAAAATAATTTTTGAAAACTTTAATTTTCTGAAATCCACGAGCAATTCTGTCAGTTATTTTTATGATTTATTCGTTTGGAATTCTATTATTTCACTAAATTCAATATGATTTTAAATAATAATTTAAATAAAAAATTATGAATTAATCTTAAATAATAATAATTTAATTTTAGATTACTTCGATTATTAGGAAAAAAAAAGCAATACTTTTTCAACTCAACAATTGTCATACTGCGTGAGTTTACGGAAATTGTTTTGTTTATCATAATAATGTACCGACGAATTCCGAAAATCATGCATCTTATTTTACTATATTTATCTGAATTTTTTCCAAAAAATGATGCTGAACTTTGAGTTATATTTGTTCAACAACTTCACGCTGCTATAGATATGCTGTTGATAATATTCAAGGCACAGAAACATTGCTTGCAAATTCAGAACCTGATAACACATTCCGGAGGATTTAAAAATAATACATTAGCAATTAAACGCAACATTTTGCTCGAGAAAACTTACGAAGGTAAATATTTATTGATAAATGGAAACAGAAACTTTCATGACCTGATATTTTTGTGGTAGAATGATACTCGTGGAATTCGGAGAAATTGAAGCATGAAAAAAACTTTGAAAAAAGAATTTTGACTGAATGAGATTATTATTTTATATTGTTTATTTACCGACTTGTCAATATAATTTTAGAAGTAAGTTCAATTAACAGCATTCAGTATAAATCTATATTAGCCAAAATTTGTTAGTTGGAAACTACGATTTTTGATATCAAAGCGCAATTTTCGTAGTTATTTTAATTCTTGCTCTTTTAAAGATTTATAATTTGACCAAAAATGGTTGCATCATCGAAGTTTTTATTCACTCTACCAGCAAACAACCTTTGAAGCAAAAAATTCATACCTCAATAAATTTTCAAACTTTATTACATTACCTTGAAAAAAATGGAAAATTTCTCGACTCAAAGTTTTCATTTCACGTCATTTTTTTTTATTTATTCATTTTTTTCAAAGTTATGTTCATTGCCTATGTAATATTCTTATTATTTTAATGTTTAAATATATTTTGAACAGTACGAACAATATTTTAATACTATCAGCAGCATGTTTACAGTAGCGTGAAATTGTTGAAGAAATCTAAGGATTTTTGGGTAACTTTGTGAATTAAAAAGAACTCAAACTGATCAAGAACCTTGAAATTTCATTACAGATTGCATATTCATAAATCAAAGATTGTGAGGTTTGTAAAATGAATCTCACAATTTTAGTAAATAAGTTCTCTGTTATCGGAATCCTGTAAAAATTTTCTCATTCTTTATTTTTGAGAATGTTTAATTTATTCCCCTAACAAACAAGATAAATCATATAAATAATCGTATAAAATTATATTGAGCAATCATAAATAATTGAAATACCAATAAGGGATAATGAAAGTTAGGTTCAAAAACAAGAAAAATTCAAAATAAATAAAAATAACAAATAAAAGATAATTGCAATATAAGTCATGCACACAAAAAAAATAGTCAAAACCATTTTCAATTGAACCGGTGGCGATCAAAAGGGGATACGCTCGAAACGCCGTCGTTTGAGTTGGCCCCTGGGTCATATTTTCTTTAATGTCCATTTTTAATTTTTAATAACAGGTTCCAATAGGAAATTTCATTGCGCATATTTTTAGTTCTTTGAATAAATTTGACAACTTTATTAGTTTTCGAAATAATCAAGAAAATGTTACTTTTTTCTGCAATTTCAAAATGCAATTTTTCTGTGTTCAACTCGCCATAAGTTCTACATTAATAAATATTTTGTAATGAAAATTTCAGGAAATCTGCACCATTACGATACGTGTGACTTAAGTAGCCCATTTTGGCACGGCGTGTAGTTAGCGCCCGAGCGGAGCGAGGGTGATAATCACGCCGTACCAAAATAGGCCACT
>WSXT02143860.1:0-10419 GCA_011762715.2 Neuroterus valhalla
TACTGTTATGGTGCTTTTTGACTTTAGTAAGGCTTTTGACATGGTTCCCCATACTCTTCTTCTACAAAAATTGAAGGCCATGGGATTCTCGGTTTCTGTTTCAAAATGGCTGGCAACATATCTATGTGATAGAAAACAGTCTGTGATGGTATCGAGTGGAGAAAGATCAGATTGGGGCAAATGGGTACGGGTGTACCACAAGGATCTGTGCTTGGGCCTCTGCTGTTTATTCTCTACACAAATGACATAAAAAATGTGATAAGGAATTGTAGACACATGCATTTTGTTGATGACCTCCAAATTTATATCCACTGCTCACCTGATCAAGTGGATGAAATCATATCTTTAGTCAATGTAAAGGTGTCAATGTAAAGGTGTCAATGTAAAAATGTTTAGGTGTTGCAGCTCTCTCTCCCTTAATGGTAAATGATGTGATTGTACCTTTTGTGAATGAAGCTCAAAACTTCGGAGTAATTATTACAAGTTTTCTCTCTCATCTTGCCCCATGTTGTCTATTGTTGTGCTGTGTGGAATGATCTAACTGATGAACTAAACCAAAAACTTCTTAACTCAGCTCAGTGTTAGAAACAGAAGGCTCTATTTCATAGGCGTTTTAACGTATGTAACACTTGAGTCACGGAGACCAGAGTAGCTGTTTCATGAATTTATAAGTAGGGCAGCTGTCACTGAAACGGTAGTTCGCCAACCAGAGCGTTTAAGGTGCTTCATCAGTGAAAGGCCCCAATAGGACCCGTCGTACACCTCGAATGGGAGTGACGCGCGCGCACTACCATGGCATTCTCAAGCATCCTATGCCCGTCGCGACGGGTAACGTCTATGTCGATGCTGACCGTTGGTAATGTAAATTTCGGAACTGGAAGTATTACCATGATTCGTATTATTGGAAATTTAAACATGTATTTTCGGCGCTAGCGCTGCGATCGGTACAATGAGTGCGCGCCAGCGTTCCCAGGTCTGTGCATTTATCTCCGGATCTGAATAGACTTTCAAATGCCTGGGATTCATCAATTTATGGAAAACTTCAAGATATTTGTTCCCAGAATCATAATAGTTTTCTCGTGATTGTTTCTTTTTCTTCATTTGGGAAGCAAATTAATGTTCTTTGTTTCTAATTTAATGAATGAAACATGAGAATGGGGTCATTTTCCACGAAAATATGGGAATACATATTTCTGAATAAAATTGGGAGCTTGTGCCATTTTCCCGAATGACCGTTGCTCCTAGGTGGAACATGCGGTGGTTGTGAAACCAATGTTTCATATAATATATACATTGTGAGGATGAGTTTTCTTTGTCTGTTATAGAGATATTATAGATATAGGAGACAAGAAAGAGGCTCTTGTGTAAGTGGAACCGTCTGCAAGCAAACTATAGCAAAGAGAATTGGGTCTCGCATATCTCTATCTGTAGCGCATGTGTTAGAGGGAGACAACAGTAACTCACAGCTCTCTGTCTCTTTTTGTCCAATCTATCTGTCTTTTTTGTGCGATGCCGCGTTGTGTGCTTGCTTGTCTCCTCTATCTGTCTATCTATAATATCCCTATGTTGTCTGCAGCTCTTATCGATATTCGAAGGAAATTAAAAACGAAGAACATTAATTTGCTTACCAAATTAAAAAAAAAGAATCAATCACGAGAAAAGTATTATGATTTTGAGAACAAATATCTTGAAGTTTTCCATGAATTGATGAATCCCAGGCATTTGAAAGTCTATTCAGATCCGGAGATAAATACACAGACCTGGGAACGCTGGCGCGTTTATTCTACCGATCGCAGCGCTAGCGCCGAAAATACATTTTTAAATTTCCAATAATACGAATCATGGTAATACTTCCAGTTCCGAAATTTACATTACCAACGGTTAGCATCGACATAGACGTTACCCGTCGCGACGGGCATAGGATGCTTGAGAATGCCATGGTAGTGCACGCGCGTCACTCCCATTCGGGGTGTACGAAGGGTCCCGTTTGAAAGGCGCAAAAATTACTCGATTTTCAATTCAAACGTAAACAAACAACAACGCAATATTTGGAAAAAGCCGTCTGGTCGGGATCCCTTTTGGGTCTAAAGATGAGGTGAGAAAAATATTACAACTAACAGTCCATCAGTGTAACAGGAATTTGACGGCGGAAAAAGCCTATCGCTGATGAAGTACCTTAAGGGTTTCACCTAGCCGAACTGTTAGTTACCAAAAATCGTTTGCTGTGACAGCAATGACGCTGTGGAATTCTCTCCCAGCAAAGGTGGTGGAAGCGGAATCAGTGTTGTCATTCGAATTAAAAAATTTTAATTATTTGTGGAATGTAGAAAGTGCAGAGTACGCAGTTAGCAATTGAATAGTATCTTAATGGAGGAACGAGTGCTTGATGATTCAATTGGTGCAAAAGTAAATGAGATATACCAAAGAAATGGAGGAGAGCGTGCTGCGTGTTGAGTAATATTAATGAGCATACAAAGTATGCAATGAATATTAATTAAGCAGAGTATAAGTAACAATGAAATATAATAAGTTGTATACACAAAGATTATAATGTAGCAAATGTATGAATGTAAATTTCTTATTAAAAGTGTTCTTACGGGCGCTTGACCAGAGCAAATGAACGCTCAGACCCCCCCCTCTCTCTCTTTCTCTCTCACTCACTCACTTACTCACTCGGATGAATGTGAGGCAAGTAGAACGCGGTGGATAAAAGGTTGCGAGTAAGACTGAAGACAGTTTCAAGAAGAATATAAGGGAAAGAAAGAACGAAGAGAAAAGAAAAAATAATAATTAAGGGTATGAAAATGGACAGTGGAAATGGATCGAGAGAAAGTATAAACCTAATGGAATTGGTGCAAAAGCTACTCGAGAAGAGATTAGAAAAGTGGGAGGGAGAGAGGACGGGAAAAAATGCATGTTTTTGGTTGAAGTAGGCAGCGAAGAGGAGAAGTATAAGATTTTGGAGAAGGAGATGTTGAAAGAAACAAAAGAAAGAATCGAAGAAGATTTGACGTGGTTGGGGAGGAAAAGGAAGTGGCTAATCAGGGAGAAGGCGCGTGATGAGAGACAAAAAGGTAGCGAAGTGAGAATAGGAAGAGGCAGGATATGGGTAAACGGAGAAGTCTGGTTGTGGGACGACGACGTAGAAGAATTGAGAGAGGGTTTACAAACGACAAGAGGACTCGAAAGCAAGGAAGAAAGGCTAAAGAAAAGCATAAGAATAGGGTTTCGGAATGTGTCAGGGTTAAAGAACAAGGATATAGGATTTGAGGGAAGTACAAATTTGAGATGTGATAATGAAAGACACATGGGTAAATGAGAAGGAGTGGAAACTGACGCGGAAAATATTACCGAAAGGATATGTGTTGGAGATGGAGTCAGCGAGAAAAGATCACGTAAAAGGGCGAGGAATGTGTGGCACGCTTTCAGACCTAAAAGAGGAAATAGCGGTCAAGAAAGATAATGGCGGAACAATGGTAAGGGGAATTGAAGTTGGAAAGAAGAATTTGACAGTGGTATGCGTATATAGGAGAAGGGATGAAGAGAGAGGATGGAGCGTGATGAAGAAATAGACAGAGGATGAAGAGGAAAGGTTGATGCTACTAGGAGGAGACTTGAATGCTTGGACTGGGAAACAAGATAAAGAGGTGTGGGGCGAAGGAAAGGAAATCTCCATGAGAAATTCAAAACATGGAGAGGTGGACAGGGCTCTTGAAAGGCTTTTTACCTCCTGGGGGAGACTAAGTGGTTTGTTTGCAATGGCAATATCGAGGGAGATTAAAAAAGGGAGATGACTTTTACAGGTAGAGGGGATACCGTAATAGATTATACACTGGCAGAAGAAAGAATAAGGAATATGATGGTTAGAATGGAATTAGGCAACTAGATAGGTTCCGAGCACGTCCCGGTGAAAGCGACTTTGAGATGTAGAGGACCTGGGCATGGCAGAGGGGAGAAAAAAGGATGAAAATCAAGAAGAATAAACATGGGCAGTTGTGGGTAGGATAAGTTGAGAGAACCTAGAGACAAAAAAAGGAAAATTGAGAAGTTGATAAGTGGAAGGAGAAGACACGCTTCTAGAAAAATTGAAAAGAGTGATTGAGGAGGTGAGGGAGGTGGTTATACCGACAGAAGGTCTGGAGAGACGAAGGGTGGCCCAAGGAATGGAAGACCGGACAGATAGTACCGTTGTTTCGGAAAGGATAGGAAAATAAGGTAAAAGAGTATAAGGGTATCACGCTCATGACAGTAGGATCTAAAATTTAAGATGAAGTACTTAGAAACAGACTAGAAAGACAAGTGAAAGAATAGGAAAGTATATCACGTAACCAAGCAGGCTTCAGAAAAGGTATGGGATGCGGTTGCATCCGAAGACAAAACATTCAATTATGGAGGATTGTTTATAATTAAAGCGCGTTCTGCATCCGTAAAGAATGCAATATCAAATAATCACGAGAAAAATTGAACTATATAAATCTTGCAGAACAGAGAGAAATTACATAACTTCAAAATACAATTTTTAGCGCGAGCTCAAGGTTTCGAAGGTGAAATCTATCTGAGGTATCCTCCTTAATCTACATGTAGGGTGCTCCAAAACCGTACCATGCGAGTTATATCACCATATTGGGCGGAAAAAACTGATTAATTAAAGTGTATGAAGTACCTGTCTATGATGATTAGATTAGGAGCAAATTAATAATGACATTTAGCCAATCAGAGCTTATGAAACCGTGGTGTTTCACCCTTTCGGCAAAATTTTATTAATAAAGGAGGAGTTCGGACACCATGTGCTGCAAAAAATATCGGAAAAAAAGTATCAATATCCACGATTTCCATAATAGCCCATGGTCGCCCTCTAAGCTCTTCCTTTAGTACAATAAGGCAATAAAATGATTTTCTCTAGAAGGCGCACTCTGGAACCTGGACCGAGTTCATGAAAAACGTGAAACACGTTTTTAAAAAATAATTTTTTATAATAATATGAAAAAATGAGTGAAAATTGTGTAAGTTGCAAGGAAGGATCGATCACGAAAAATCTTGAAATCTGTCAAATTCTTTTTTACTTGACGAAGCTCGAAGTCGCCGAGCGTCTGTGAAGTGCGAGCATGATGCGGTACACGTGTTCCACGTTTTTCATGAACCTGGTCCAGGCTCCAGAGTGAGCCTCCTAGAGAAAATCATTTTATTGCCTTATTGTACTAAAGAAAGAGCTTAGAGGGCGACCATGGGCTATCATGGAAATCGTGGATATTGATACTTTTTTTTTTCGATATTTTTTGCAGCACATGGTGTCCAAACTCCTCCTTTTTAATAACATTTTGCCGAAAGGGTAAAACACAACGGTTTCACGAGCTCTGATTGGCTAAATGTTATTATTAATTTGCTCCTAATCTAATCATCATAGACAGGTAGTTCATACACTTAAATAATCAGTTTTTCCGCCCAACATGGTGATGTAACTCGCATGGGATGGTTTTCGGACACCCTGTATATGGGACATTCTTTTACAAATCGTACGAATTTGACGAGATAAAAGACGGAAGTATGTTTAATCTCTTGAAAGATTTTTCCTGTGTTTCATATGTAACACAAGTCGACACGTATGTCAGGATTTTATATTTTTTTCTATATTTCCAAAAACATTGTTGTTTTGTTTGGGGTTGTCTCGCCTTAGGTGGCTCGACAACTTAGTTTTTAAATCGCGAAATCTGTGTTAAAAATAAACTGCCTAGTTCGCGAAATCGTTGGAAGGATTCGTGTCCGCAAATGGAACACACCTTTTTTTCTATGGGAAAAAAGCCGTAAGAGGCATAAAAAACCCAGATTTATTTATGTTGCATTAATCAAGGGATGATCAAGAGAAGTACCGAATCGACAAGAAGATGAGAAAACTACGAGGCACGCTGGCTTTGCGTTGGGCCTTGACACGCGGTCGTGAAATCGAATTTTCCTGCAATAACGGAATCTATGATATCAGCCCGAAAGGCGAAATGTCCTGATAGACGATTAACCCTGACGGGTACGTGCACACGCAAGAGGAGGCGATTTCGATAGATAAAACGACCGGGGAGGAGCCCCACGGACGGATAGATAGACGCTGGATCGACGATGTCGTGCGACTGATTCGATGTCGAATCTTCAAGGCTCACATGTCCAGGCCCAGCGCAAGGCACGCAGCCCTCTTGTTTCCTCCCTTGCACCGTCCGGTGGCTAAGCAAAATTCGAACGCATTTCAAATAGTGTGTTACGACGTAACAATTGTTGACTACATAATGACAGTCAGCTCAGTTGATAACTTTTTACTTTTCTTGTCATTCTCTTCGTTTTGCACAAAATGACAATTTATATAAAGGAGCGTGGAATTCGCCCATTCATACAATTCTTTCGGTGTTCGAATTGTATCATTTATTCGTTGAAGTCTTGCTCTAGCCGCACATCTTCTCAATGTTCCACCCAAACCGTCACACGCACCTTTGCCATGGAAAGAAGTGCCACTCTGCATTTATACCGAAATCCTTTCCATGGTGGATCAAATTAATGAAATTTTTCTTATTTTTATATTGCACACTTACCCATTCAGAAAAATATAAAACTTTATTAATATAAGGAAATTCTTCTTGATAAAATTCAATAACTGCTTTTGAAAAACGTGAACGGCAACGGTATCTTGATACAAACATTCGGAAATCATATCCAAACTTTTCATCTGCAGTACATCGTCATCGTCTTTGTAATAAATCGCAAACGGATGTACTGTTGCTTGGTCATGGTTCCAATGCATACCTTGAACAGCATTTTAAATAACGAATGCATAGTTTTATGAGAAATCACGATGCATACGTTTCGTTCCAAATTTTGTCTCTTGTCATTTAAAAATTCGGTTTGTTTTGACACGAGGTATGAATGTAACAGGAATTTTTTAAATCCAATTGTCAGTTTTTGCATGTATTCGTCAATCGGAGAGAATAGATTCCAAAGTAGTTCTATCGACGTTTATTCAATATGTGTAAGTAATGTTGTCAATATAGTTGTCATTAAACATTTTTTCTAACTGCTCTAGTAATTCTGCCATAGTCATGGTAACTTTTAATTTGGGATGATGTGTCACATGTCAGTCTTCCCAAGTCTTTTCTTCTATTAATAATCATATATTTTCATGAGTACAACAGACACAAACAGAATACGTGCCCCTTCCTTCAGCCAACACGCAATGCTTCGATCGCAGGGCAGTGAATTTGGAAAAACTACATTCTATGGTTGGATACTTTTCCTTGAACATTGAGTTTAGTTCCTTCAAATTGACTAAGAATAATCTTTTCTGCTTTTGCATTTTTTCGCCATTGACTTTTACGCGTATATAATATTTTTTCCCAGGCATCATTCTGCTATCGTCATCTGTTCCGTACGATCTTTGCTTGCATCAAATTCTGTTTTCAAACTTTGTAAAATACTAGAATCATCAGTAATTTTATGATTGTTATCATCACTACTATCAGATACATTGGCGAAGCTCCAATAAAACTCAAACCTCTATTCATTGCATCAACTGCCTCCGAAACCCCTTCGCGGTAGGCACCAGGAAAAGGTGAATTGTTTTTGCTCCCATCTTTGTTGTCAGAACAATCATCAGAAGATTTCTCATTGCATGGGTGATCCACTTCTGCATAATTTTCCGTTTTCTATTGGACAAATTAGGAGACAAAGTTTAATATTGTCTCATTCAATTAAATTTTCAGCTAAAATGTTCACTTAGGGCAGTAAATTAACATCATAAGGGAATGTTATAAAACTTCGAAATAATGTGAAATTTTCAAAAATTCAACAAAAAAGTAACGAAATCTCCAAAAATTCGAAATTCATTAAAAACCCATTTATTTTTGCAGTTACTTACATAAACGAAAAATTATGTTTCGACAATGTGCAACAAAATTTTCAATATAATTTTTGTTTGTTTAATAGGGGTCCTGATAACTTTTACTGACCCATGCTCTACCCAAGCTCTATTCGCCCCGAATCACAAAATGGTGTATCGCGTTATTTTATATTTATTGGGTCATATCGATCATGTCATAAAAATGAATGAAAAATATCTGTAATGATCGAATAAATATATTTTTCTAAGTAATTTCATTGTTCAATGTAACATGTTATGGTGCCTAATGACAGTTTACACTTCCCATGCTGATAATAATTTATACGTGATATTATAACGTATCTCTTGCTTCTCAAGCTGTCGATCAACAACATCCGCATCGTTCCTTATTAGTTTGGAAACTTTTTGGCGACACTTGTTACAAATCCCCATTCTGCATGAATCTGCTGTTATTCGCAAATTCAATGCTAACGAATGTTGTTCACTAAGTTTTCATAATGAAGCGTTCTTTTTCATTACCGGATAAGGGGACAAAGTTAAGAGATTAAAACATTTATCCGTTCGAATATTGGTTTCTTTAAACTTTTCCTGTTTTTTCGGCATTTTTGGTCTGGTACTACAGTTTAACGAATTGTTACCGTCTTTGAAACAACCGAGAATGTTACCGAATGATGTTCAGTGTCTGAGATTTTCCTCGAACTAACGATACCCGAAAAAAGTTTCTTATCGCGAAAAAAAAATCTACGGAAATCCCAGGTCCAAGAAGGAACCCCCCTTCAATATGAACGCGTTCTTAGCTGCGCTCTGCGCCGAACGCAATAGTCTGTGCCCTTTTCCGCACAGAATTAAATTTTTTGTAACTGAACAAATGATGACTCCACTTTTTTTTTAAATGGTTAATTTGTAGAATTCAACAAGGAATCCGATGACGTGTGTTTTAATTTTCCATCGACTGGAAACGTGTATGACAATCGACTTTAAATATTAAAATTGTTGAAATCCGTAATTATTTATTATTATTCTTTTTATTTTATCATTTATTTATCATTTATCCGTATTATTTTTTGAGAAGTTGACTGAATTTTGCGCAGAATGAAAAAAAAATTTCTTTTATGACAAACTAAAGCGGAGATATCAGGATCCAAAGACCAGAAAATCAGCTGACTATGTCATTACTTATTCGAATATATTTTTGAAAATATAGAAAAAAATATAAAATCCTGATATACTTGTTGACTCAGTTGATGTATTGAACCTATGAAAAAGTTGACAAAGTCTTAAAAAATATGCCGTTCATTTAGGTGTACGATTTGGAAAAGAATGACCCATATTACAGAGCATCCTGGTCTACGTATAAGGGGGCTGGGGAAGCGGGGAAGGCCAGCCGTGGTTCCTAGAATCTACGTCTAGCCAATCATAGCGCAGGAACGTAGGCTCGTGTATGTGCGATCCATCGCGCGGAAGCTTTCCGCCCACAACGTGCATCGATCTATGTGCGTTTCTAAGTATTTTTTTATTGATCGGAGTAGATCACTCACGCCAGGCCTACGTGATAATCACATATGTAAAATTGAGAGATAGTTATTGAGAAGAAAGAGAATGAGATTGCCGTCACACCTTTTGCCTTATTTTAAAAAGTTGAATGCGTGGTCGAAAACAATTTTACATAACCTAGGAACAGCGAGGTAAACTGCTTATTTTTCTTGATTAATTGAATTTCACACCGCAATGGGACTAACCTATCGACCCCCTTAACCACCTTACCCTTACCTACGTGCCTACTATCCTTTAGAAACCTCCCCGACCAAATCAAAAGCGGGTTAACACACCGGACCCTAAGAACAGCGAGTTTAGTCGCTCATTTCTCTTGAAATAACTGAATTTCATGTCACGAGCAGGCTAATTCACCTTCCCTGAACACACCTGACTCCTATCTGCCTACTTCTCACCCCTAAAAATTACCCCTACTGCACCACTAGTTGAGTAACCCACCTGACCCTGGGAACAGCGAGGTAAAACGTCTATTTTTTTGGAATAACTGAATTCTAAACCACAATTGGGCTGACTTATCGACCCCCTTTACCACCCAACTCTCACCTACTTGACTCCTAACACTTAGAAACCTCCCCTACGAAACCACAAACATGCTATCCTACCTAAACCGGGGAACAGTGAGTTTAGTCGCTCATTTCTCTTGAAAGCGTTTTACCTTGCTGTTCCCAGGGTCAGGTGGGTCTGTCTACTGGTGGTTTGGAATTCAGTTATTTGAAGAGAAATGAGCGACCAAACTCGCTGTTCCCAGGGTCAGATGTGTTTACCTGCTTGTGCTTTGATGGGTGTGATAGGGGCAGTTTCTAGGGGTTGAATGGATTCAGGGTAGGTGGGTTAGAACTAGTGATGGGCGATACCTACTCGATCCTTTGAGTATCGGGTACTCGGTACTCGATGCTTCGATACTCGATACCGATGCTTACGGAGTCGATACTATCGAGTATCGATACTTTTTTCACCGGTATCGGTCCGTCGATACTTAACATTTATCTATA
>WSXT02143871.1:0-10418 GCA_011762715.2 Neuroterus valhalla
ATATATTTGAAAACGGGAGAAAAAATGTCACAAATCCATAAAGGGATTATATTCCAAATTTCAGAAGGTTCTGTTTCAATGTCAGACGTGCAACCGCAAGGGTCAAGCACGAGCCCACTCTCAGTTTGCGAGAAATCTAAGTGCCTGGTAGCGGTACCGCTCAGGTAGTCGTGTCCCGTCGCTCAATGTATAGGGTGGGAGCCGTGAGAGCCATACATTAGAAAATTAGCATCCTTCAAGTAGAAGAAGTTTCATTTATGTTGCAATAAAACGATTAATGAAATCCGAGATTGTTAGAAAGGATAAAAGCTAAAGAAAATGAAATATAGAAATAGAGATAATATTTATTTTTTTAATTTTACTATGTGTTAGTTTACAATTAATATTAAAGAGTTTGATGTGAGAGAGAGATAAGAAGATTGCGAGATAAATTTTATAGAAGATTACTGTAAGACGAATTTTGATTACGCGCAAAAATTAGGATGAATGTGAAATACAAATTTTTAGTAATTTTTGAATAAAGATTGTATTCTCAAAAATTATATTGTTTCTCCTCATATGCGACCTCCCAATTATAACGATATGAGATAATAACAGTTGAAAGAACAAAATCAAATTCATGAATATAACCTATATAAGAAAATGAGGTAACAATACTTACTTCACAAAATCAAAATGCCAGCGTTGAGAAGGACACCGGCTTCTTTCTCAACACTTAGCCACACTCTGTACTTTTTGGATTCCTCAAAATCTTTTCAATTCTTCGTGGAGAAATCTTTAATACACGCGTGTGAAATAAACATTTTGTTCACTTCTTGAACGATTAAACGAACTCTGCAACAAGGGAAATTCTAGGGGTCGATTACCTTCGCTATGCCTTACTTATTTGTAATATTACTTACTTAAGTTTGTAATATTACAAAAGACGTTCGCGATCTCGTTCAGTTGAAAGTGATGTAAAAGAGATTTGGTTTGAGTCGATGAATTTCACTCATCAAAGTAAAAATGAGGTTCTTTTTATGTTTGCATAATTTTGGAATCATTGATAGTTTTTTTCCACAATAGAAAAGTGATTGCATACTTCTTTTTCACAAGGTAAACATTGTGAACATGGTTGTCAAATTTGAAGTTTAACTGTGTCGTGCAAAATCATGGTCGTAAGAATTAACGGGACGGAGCACAAAGTCCCATCTTAGGCGAGCGGGTTGACTTGATAGATCGGTAGAGGTGAGGTATCCCCACTCGCTTGGAGGGCGGCTTGGCGGCTTTGGATTGGCGCTGACTCACTCGGCTCACTGGACACGCTGAGAGCACTCCAAGAAAGTGGGGAGGGCATGCGTGGTGTGCGTCGTTCTCCTTACTTACGCGTTGCTAGAACCCGCAGGTTTGTGCTCCGTCCCGTTAATTTCTATGTACATGTGCAAAATCAATTGACCGCTAACCGGCGCGGCAACCGGCAGACTTCGAGGGCTTCACAATATAATTTTCGAGGAGTGAAAATCTATTGCTTTTATATTCTCTATCTATACTTCAATTAAATTCACATTTTGATCAAAACGTAGTTATTGTCTCGACAATATTATCACAAAAATTTCATGCTTCTGATACTTGGTCATAATGCTCAATGGTCTTTTTAGGTTGGGATACACCTTCAAAACTATATAATACTATATCAGTGCATTCTGGTTTAAACTCGTGTTAAATAGAAATGAGCTTAATCATAAAATACAGACGAGCTGCCAGATGTTTCGTTGTTTTACGGACATTTTAGGGATAGGAAATATCGGTGAAAAAACGTATCGATACATATCGATATTTCTGGAGAAAGTATCGATATTTATCGATAACTTCCCCCTCCTCTCGCTATTATCACCTGACCTTATTCCAAAGTTTCGCAGTTAAAAATAATTCAAAATCGATGTGCCTTTTTTTGACGCATTAATCAATCATGCTTTCTCCTTGGATTTTTCGTTTCTGGATTGTTTGCGGTTTTTTAGGCTGGAATGTAGGAGGAGTAAAAGGGTCATTAAGCACAATTCTGGAATTGTTTTCTAAAAATTGTACGTTTACTCAAGATTTTTTGACATTTTTTAACTATTTTCTTCTCACAAAAAGTACTTGTCATGGTTTATTTTTCGTTTTTTTCACCCTTTTAACACTTTGGGAACAATGGAACATTAAAAAGCATATGCTGACACTCGCACACACTCGTGATATCAACTCCCGATTGAAGGTGGTGTACCATGGCAATGCAATATGTAACGCCCTAAACGGAAAGCCAATCATAGAATATCTTTGAGAAGTCAGATTTCTATAAATGATCTATGCTGATTCGCTATTCGTTTCGCACTGCCATGTCATAGGACAAGAGACTCACATAACTGTACCCGAATTAAATTTTGAATGTATCGATTCCTTCCGCTACGAGGAAATATCGATATGTATCGATATTTATCGATACCTTTCCCATCCCTATGACATATCACGCCTTCGAGGACGGCTAGAGCCTTGTCTACTCGAGAGCAGTTTGGGTAGAGGGGACCGCTGGAGTTCAGCTAAACGATCGTGGAAGCGTTCAATTTTCAATGTGAAACTTTATGATGCTCAGGTTTGTTGATTACCATTTGAAAATTTAATTGCAGAAGAAAATAATTATAATTAAACCTTTTTTTGCTGTTAAGGCACATTCCTATATAAAAATGAGTACTTGCTAGTATATGGGAAAAATTTGAATCTATTATCAGTCGACTAAATTGAGAAGATTGCATTTGGGACTTTGGGTTATCCGGTTTTAGAGTTAAATATTTTGTTTAATTGGACCGGCCCTCCTTGGGAAGGGGCAGGAATTTTTAAAGAAGGGTGGTTTTTAAAACACCCTTGGGGGGGGGGGGGGGGAGGATAAGGGATAACGGTTGAAAAAAAACACTTTGTTCACGAATTTTTTTTAAGGATCTGGTTGGAGTAAATACATTTAAATCATTTGAATATTATGAACCATCATGAGAACAACATTTAGGAATTTTTTTCTAGAAACATATTGAGAAATGAGCTAGAGACAAAGCTTTCCCGAAGACGCTTTTTTGAAAAAGACTATTTGCGGTGGCCACTGTAGTCGAGCGTAAAGTTATCTAAAATCAAAACAGTAGAGCTATTTTGAAAAAAATTAAGTTTCTCCCAACTCCAACGGTTAGTCTTTATTTTTTCATTTTTTTCAGCCTTTGGGGGTCGTTTGGAGTCAAAGTAGCGATTTTAGATGAAAAACTTCGCCAATTTGTTGGTGTCAAACAACCTTCATGTAAAAAATGGAGTAAAAATAACCGTTGAGGTTAGGAAAGACTTATATTTTTCCAAAATAACTTTACTTTTTTGATTTCAGATAACTCTACGCTTAACTACAGTGGTCACCGCAAATAATCTTTTTTACAAAGGCGTCTTCGGAAAAGCTTCGGCTCTAGCTCATTTCTCAATATTTTTTCCAAAAAAAAAGTTTAAATGTTGTTTTTATGATGCTTCATAATATCCAAATGATTTGAATACAATTACTTTAACCAGAACTTCAAAAAAAATGTGAAAACAAAGTTGTTTTTGTTACCCGTTATCCCTTACTCCCTCCTCCCCTTAAACCATTTTTATTTGATACTTTGATGGTACTTTAAACAATATTTATTTATTGAAATAAAATTATATTACAGATCATAGAACAATTGAGAAGATATAATGGAAGAGGATGCCAGTGCTTTGTATTTGATGTCAAGGAGAAATTCACATTCAGGAATTTCTAGTCAACGAAGAACTAAAGAATCGATATTAAACCGTGAACCTACACCACCACTATCTGAAAAGATTATTATCCTGGAGAGAAATCACGAAAACAACTAAATGCAGAGATTTTAAATATAATCAAAGGTCAGATAATGTCTTTCAACAGAATTGAAGAAAAAATGGAATCTTCTTTTCCACGGTACTCATCTTTTCTGGAAACAATAATGCGAATTTTATTGAGTAGAAAAACAAAAATGAACTGGAATAATGTAGCGAAAACTATTAACAGTTTGTAAAAAGAATAAAGCAACAAATTTTTATTAGGAAATAATTATTTTGAAATGACAGCTGAAAGTACCTGAAACTTAAAGGATCGTGTGAGTATTTTCCCTCATTCTTTGTTAAAATTTGACATCTTTGTTATTTTTGCAGATTGTCTGCAGGACAAACTAACTCTTGCTGGTAAAAGCGAGAAAATAAGGGATAACAGAATGCGGTGAATCGGGGCCAACATGAAGTTAAAGTTGTTGCATTCTCAAATAGTTGATGTAGGATAAATGTCATTAAAATTTGTGTTCTTCCATTTTAAGACTGTTGTTCTGGGACTGTGTTTTGACACTTTCCACATGGCTTTTGACATAATTTTTGGCACAATTCTGTATTATTCATGGTTTCAACATTGAAATCCAAAAACGATTAACACTTTCATTCCATTCACGAGTGGTCGAAAGGAACACACAACTTCTCGATCAAAATCATTTTTAAAAATTCAAGTTTGGGAGTGGAAAATACGATAATGAAAAAAATCTGTGTTCTTTCAGCCTAATAGCTTTAGAATATTACTTCTCAATACCGTTTACGCAAGCCTATAATAAAAATATTTAGTGTAACATTAACAAGTATAAATATACAATTGGAAATAAAATGTGTTGTTTCATTTCAAGCGATAATCATGTTCTGAAGATGTATCACGTAAATTACAAGATCACGTTAATTTATCATACTATATACTACATCATTCTGTAGTACTTATTAGAAAAAAATATTCAGACGTCGTAAATAACGTCAGAACCTATGTCGGTACCAAGGTTGTTTACTGTCCCAATTTCCGACGTCCTTTCCGATGAAGGTTCTGACGTAGTTTCCCCCGTACTATCTGTCGTAGTATGCGACGCAGTATACGACGTCGGAATCTTTAACAGGGTACCATTGTACGAAACACAGTCGATTTTTGCAGTTTCCTGATAGAAAGAAAGTTTCAGTCACAAGTTCTATTTATCAAGATTAAACTTACATATCTTCATTAATTATCTATCCTTCAATTATGTATGCGCGTTGTAACAATTTTGTGGATTCTTTCCCACATTCTCCCTGCCTTTGCGCTGATGCTCTGAATCTTGTCCAGATGAAGAGTCACGAGGGTTCGGAGTTTTCTACGATTAAAAAATGGTTCCACACCGTCGTGCTGGCGCTCTGGGGATCCTTTGTGTTGACGTCTTATGCTAGAGGTGGTTAGGTTAAGCACAGCAAGGACACCGAATTCAAAGCTTGAACAAACAACATATTTATTTTTGATCTACTTATCCAGGTACATAACATGCATAATGATTCTTTGTTACCCGAGTTTACAATTTCCTAATGACGACTTACAATCTAGCTTTGCCGATAATTTTGCACACGGCTTACATTTATTCTTTTAGTATTTGAAATCACAACTAGACATATTCGGAAAGGAGGTTGTCGATCTCCTTCAGAGTGTCACTTTTATCGAATGTTCTGGGCAAGGCGTGATTTCAATTCTCTTGTTTGAACAAGGGTTGATTTTTTTTTGAGTCATCATCATTCCGATGGTCGTTGGAGTCTTTCATCTCTGCGAAGAGGATTTGCTGCGAAGAGGATTTGCCGCGACAAATCTTAGCGTTCTCGTTCGGGAATTAATTTCTTATCGCGCGAGCATTATATCCCAATCTGTGAGCCGTGGAGATCGTGATTCTTTCAATCGCTGGGCCTAAGATCACGGTAAGAGCGGTGGTTGACGTTGTACCGGAACGTTTTGGCGGTCGGTCGTCGAAGAGACGCTGGCCCACTGTTGAGTAGCGTCTTACGCCTCGGCTCGAAGCTGTTCAGCAAGTTCTGCGGAAATTACCTTTCTTTGTTCCAATTGTATGATTTCCCGCATACGGCCCCTGCGCCGTCGCGCGTCTTACGAACGATTACCTGAATTGTAAGTCAGTGAAAGAAAAGTAAAAAAAAGTTTCATTTCTGTACCACATGAGACGTGATAAACTTCTTTCGATACTTGACGCGCCAAAGAGGAGCTAAGCGATCATGCAATTTACTTTTAGGAAGTTAAGGTAAGCGCATAAGGCTGAGGATTTGGAAGGATGCAAGCTTTGTACCGTAACCTGGTATAAAAATCTACCAGAAGACAGGTGGAGATAATGTTTGCTTCAAGGGCCGAACAGAGAACTCGTGGATCTAGGTACACTCCAATGAATTGGATGATGTTTGCTGCCGGAAACCCGGCGCTGGTCTGTGTCTCCATTCTCGTGCGCCCACTTCTTATAGGCTCCTCCCCACTCAGCTAGTACTGGCTGGTGATGGAACTGTGAAAGGTCTCGCAGCGGAGACCAGTGGTCCATGCTATTGATCGCTTTCGGCCTACGTGGTTTTTCGCCTCGACCAAGTGGGGCTCGCTGACCGTGTTCAGCGGTGACTGAACGTCTTTTCACGCGCTTTTCGTGTTTACGGCTGAGTATCTCGTGAAGCGCATGTTACAACAGAAGTAAATTATGAAGTATGAATCGAACATTATCAGACTAACCTAAAAGAAACCAACAAAGTACATTGAAGTTAACATTGTGCATAATAATATTTTATTCAGGCAAGAGATTAGGTACTTGAAGGAACTAGAAATCTGCGAGTGGCAAAAAGTTAAAGTGCAGAGACAGAAGCTGAGGAAAGTGCTTTCAGAAATGGAAATCAAAATCTGAATTTTCCGCAGAAATCTACTGAGTATGTTGATAAGTAGGCTTTATTTGTCGAGAATTCACTTACATATCTTCTCTAATCATCTATCCATCAATTGTTTATGAACGTAAGTAAATTATAAAGAAAAAATCGAAAATTGGCAAACCAACCTAAAACGAACCCACAAACACTCATGTCCAATACCAATCTCAGCACCAAGTAATTCCGAAGTACGAGATTCTTCAATTCTAGAATAAACTATTTTCGAACATTGTGTTCGAAATCTACGGGCTTGAGCGATTCAAACGATATGTAAGGTCATTTTGAAAGTTGAATATTAGGAGTTTAGTTAATGTGTAGTTAATAATAAACTCTCTTCCAAACCACAATACACAAAACACAATACATGAATTTTTCACCAAGTAGTTGGAGTTGCTCAAAAGATGAATTCACAACAAACTATATAAATTTGCAAACCAATCGAATAAATTTTCCGCCCAAGAAAAAAATGATAAAGACCGAATAAACTAATATGATATATTGAAATTTTCAAACAAAAAGATGTACTTTCAAAGTTAACGATTTATCAGAGGCTAGAAAATTGAATCTTTAAAAAAGTAATTCAATTTACAACCAGACAGTTTCATTTTGAACTAAAAAGTATGGGTTTTCTAATAAATGATGAATAAGCAACCAACAAAATTCCAATATGAAATTATCAAACTGAACCTCCAATGATGGGTTTTCAAAGAAACATTTGAATCTTAAAGTAAAACTGATGAATCGCTTTATTTTCTACTGAATTCAATAATTTTATACGCGAAGAGACAAATTTTCAACATTTTTGACATTCATTTATTGGTTCACCAATTTACAAATTATCGTCATATTGAGCAAGAGTTTTTAAACTGGGTCAAGGTACTACAGACTATTTCATAAAAGACAGCTGGGATTTCAGAGAAAAAATAAAAGACACGAAAATTCCCCCATCCCATTCCAGCCCAAAAATCAAGACGGGTGTTCTGGAGGAGCCTGAAAATAATAGAACAGATTGTTATATAATAATTTGTAAGAAATTTTAAGATTGTTATATATAAAAAGTGTATTTTCTACACTGGAAGTGCTAGCTTCATGTAAGCCAGCACGTCCACACAAAAATCGATTTTCTGAAGAAAGTAAAAAGCCCGGAAAATTTTCATTAGTGCCCAAAAAGACCAAAAAAAGCCCAAAGAGTCTGAGCCATTTAAAATACCGAAATTCGATTTTGGAGGTGCCAGCTTAATGGACCTCAATATCCCTCTTAATTTGGCTATGGAATGTGTCGAAAAAAAATTAAATCTCCATAGAAACTTTTCAAATATCTCAAAAAATAAACTGCTAGTTGCTGTCAGAACAGTTTTTAACAACACAGTTTCTTCTTTCAATCATTGTTATTACAAAAAAACATCAGGTTATCCAATGGGGTCTCCTTTATCTCTAGTCATAAATAATATCGTAATAGAAGATTTAGAATATCGAGAGCTTTATCACTTCTAAATTTCAAACCATTATTTTGCAAAAGATATGTGGATGATGTATTCACCATCATTCCCAAAAATAAAATCCAAGTATTTGTTGATGCGTTTAACAGTATTGATTCTTTAGTTCAATACACTTATGAGATGAAGGTAAACCACACTTCAAACTTCCATGATTTGTCAGTGATAAAAGAAGATTATGGTTCTATTCTGACGAATTGGTACAAAAAGCCAACTTATTCCAGTCAATATTTGAATTGCAATTCACACTATCCTTTCGAAAAAAATAGGACTAATGAAAAAACTTAATTGACAGAGGCATGAAACTTAGTGATATTCAGTTTAGGAAAGACAATATCAATGAAATCAAAGAAACCTTAATCCTCAATAATTATCCATTACCACAGATGAGTAGCGTAATAAGAGAAAGATTACATAAAATTTACAACAGAGATTTACAACGGGGAGAATCAGAAGTTCTTTGAACAAATTTAGTATTAATGTATATTTCAAAAACAATAATAAATTAGAAAATCCATATATAATTAAAAAGAAAGATTCAGAGTCAACAGAGAATTTATCAGGTGTCGTTTACCTCATAAAATGTAAATGTTGTCCAAATATTTACATAGGTGAAACTTGCAGAAGATTAAAAACGCGAATTATACAATAATATTTATACAATAATACAATAATTTTTGTGTTTATTTACAAACCAAAAGAATGCATATTAATTATGTCTATCATTGCTTGTTAAACTATTTGTATTTCTTTCATTTCAAACTTTTGGCGCGTTGCTGTGATTTTAGTTGAATGACTCAACGTTCTTATCCAAACAAGTTTTAGTTTCATATCAGATGAACCTCCTTAGTATTATTGTATTTTCCAAAATAGCACCCAACCAAATGTAATTGATTATGGCTATGTACAAAGCCCCTTTTTTATCGTAAAATGACTGTATATTGAAATTTTAACCTTTGGACGGATTGTCCCCTCTTTCTTTCGTAAAAGAGGAGGATTGAGAAATAACAACAATGACTTAGTTTTGTTCATTTTCGTGTCGGCGATGTGTTTGCCAGGTATTTGATTGCGTTCACTATTAAGATTAGGTTTGATATAAATACTTTTTCGAAACCATGCATACGAATCTTCATCAAAAAATATTTTCGTTTTTCAGAATAGAATTTTAAAAACTTGCTTTCAATTGTATCTTGAAAAATACTTAAAGACGAGTAGAAACGCCGGTATATTTTACATCGTTTTTCAAACCTTGAAAATACATGCATAATAAACGTATGACCGAAATAATTTCGTTTTCTTCTCTTCATGAGAAAATTTCTCTATATAAAAAAAAAAGTTCAAAGAAAGGAAAAATTTGAGATTCTGTCTTGAATTTTGGATTAATCAACATTGAGTCAAGTATTGTCTAGAACAGTGGTTGACTACACAGCTGAAACTAATAGGCAAGTTTGTAATTATTCGTTTTTTCAATTATATATGATTAGATTATGAATCATTCACAATTTTCAAATTACAGAATGCTGTAACTATGCTGCAAGCACTGATAAAACGAACAGAAAGAATAAGCCTGGAATGGCTAATAAAGGAAGATAACTACAAAATATCTCCGAAAGAAAAAAGAAAATTGAATTCAAAATGAGAGAAGAATAAAGTCAATTTACTATAAAGATGAAAGAAATCTTACAACGAATTAAAAAAGAGAAAATTATGGTGTTCTTTACAAACGAGATTTGAAATTTTCGATACTGTTTCCATAATATTTATTTGAAAAATATTATTTGTTGACCGTTCCTCACGTAATGA
Source organism: Neuroterus valhalla (assembly GCA_011762715.2). NCBI lineage: Eukaryota > Metazoa > Arthropoda > Insecta > Hymenoptera > Cynipidae > Neuroterus > Neuroterus valhalla. The sequence goes on from WSXT02143871.1 coordinate 10,074, forward strand.
GTCCTTCTAATATTTATATAACAAATAATAAAAAGAATATGGTCAATAAAATAACTAACCATAACTTTGTAAATGTTTTATAATCGGGACATGACGCCTGAACCACCTAGGACAAGGTCTTCTTACGCCGTTCCATAGTACGGACGTGTACGTAACTCGTTTTTACCTTCTCATTCTGAATGAGAGGGTATTGGTTTTATGTGAAAATTGACTTTCGCGGATTTGATGAAATCTCCACGTTCTGAGGCCCCCTGAGTCAGAAAAAATTGTTTTTACGAAGGTGTCTGTCTGCCTGTCTGTCTGTAGTCTGTAGTCTGTAATCTGTGTACTCGATAACTTTCGAAA
>WSXT02143882.1:0-10418 GCA_011762715.2 Neuroterus valhalla
TGTCAATACTAGTGAGAGTATACTAAGATCGTTAAAGCTTCTCTTCCATGTCATAATAGGGAGATAAACGATGCTCGTAAAAATTTTTAACGGCGTCATATTTCTCCCCCTAGACTCTCAATTCTAGCGCATTGATCAGGCAAGGTATCATATGTCAGTGCTAATGAGTGTATAATGAGATCGTAAATACTTCTCTTCCATGTCACGAAAGGTCGTAAACGTTGCTCCTAAAAATTTGAACCGTTGTCATATATCTCTCCCTAGACACCCAATGCTAGCGCGTTGATCAGGCAAGGTATCATATGTCAGTGCTAGTGTCAGTATACTAGGATTGGTAACGCTTCTATTTCATGTCACAATAGGTTGTGAACGATGCTCGTAAACTTTAACCGGTGCCATATATCTCTCCCTAGACTCCCAATGCTAGCGCATTGATCAGGCAAGGTATCAAATGTCAATGCTAATGAATGTATACTGAGATCGTAAACACTTCTCTTCCATGTCGCGAAAGGTCGTAAACGTTTCTCCTAAAAATTTGAACCGTTGTCATATATCTCTCCCTAGACTCCCAACGCTAGCGCATTGATCAGGCAAGGTATCATATGTCACTGCTAGTGGCAGTATACTAGGATCGTTAACGCTTCTCTTTCATGTCACGAAAGGTCGTAAATGTTGCTCCTAAAAATTTGAACCGTTGTCATATATCTCTCCCTAGACACCCAATGCTAGCGCATTGATCAGGCAAGGTATCATATGTCACTGCTAGTGTCAGTATACTAGGATCGTCAACGCTTCTATTTCATGTCACAATAGGTCGTAAACGATGCTCGTAAACTTTAACCGGTGCCATATATCTCTCCCTAGACTCCCAATTCTAGCGCATTGATCAGGCAAGGTATCATGTGTCAATACTAGTGAGAGTATACTAAGATCGTTAAAGCTTCTCTTCCATGTCATAATAGGGAGATAAACGATGCTCGCAAAAATTTTTTACGGCGTCATATATCTCTCTCTAGACTCTCAATTCTAGCGCATTGATCAGGCAAGGTATCATATGTCAATACTTGTGAGGATATACTAAGATCGTTAAAGCTTCTCTTTCATATCACAATGGGTCTTAAACGAAGCTCGTAAAAATTTTTAACCGGTGTCATATATCTCTCCCTAGACTCCCAATCCTAGCGCATTGATCAGGCAAGGTATCATATGTCAATGCTAGTAAGAGTATACTAAGATCGTTAACGCTTCTCTTTCATGTCGCAATAGGTCGCAAATGATGCTCGTGAAAATTTCAACCGGTGTCATATTCTAAAGTCCATAACGCTTTTCAATAACGCTTTTCAGCGTCACGGTAGCAAGATACTTTTTGTGGATTATGATTCCGACACAAACTTATTTGAACTTTATGGACTATCTTATTTTGGGAAATAGGACAAATTAGCCTAACTTTCTCAAAAAAATGTGCAGAACCAAAAGTGACGCTTGGTTTTATTTTCAGAAGAAATACATCTTTTGTTATGTAAAGGGAAATTTTCCATACATTTGAAATATTATATTTTATGAAACTCCAATTACGCTATACATGGATCCAGCAAAATATATAAAAACCTTCTGAAAATAATTGTGAAACCGAAGATACGGGTAAAGTGAGAATAGGTAATATTGGACAAGTATCGTCAGAGAGAAACTGTTCTACCATAAATGGCATATCCAGTTCAGGGTTTAAAATCAATAATTACAGCCTAGTGTGCTCTGATAGCTCAGACACATTCCCTACAAATATTTTCTGAAACTAGTGGTTTGATGCTGTTTCAGTCAGACAAAATAGTCTGACTAAAAATTGTGTATCTACTTGTCCAGAAATGACTAAGTAGTAGGAAGTATCAAGTAGTGTAAAGCCAGCTCTGCCTGACTATTAAATATTTATCTACTGTGATTACTGAGATCTCAAGTGGCACATGGAATTCCATTTTTAGTGCTCATAACCCAGACACAATTAGACTAATCAATTTTTGTGAACTACTGTTTCACAAGAAGTTTGTGACAACATTGCAAAAAGTTGAAATCTATTGTCTCCAAAATTATGAAAGCTTTCTTGTTGAAAGGATTTCGTACAGGAGATTTTCTGAACGAATCGAAAAAAGTGCAAAGATAAGTATTACAAAATGGAATTAATGAGTCGGGTTTGACAGAACTGATTATGTTTTCAAAGTTTGATGATATTTTTACAACATTTGAGAGAGTTAAAATTATTTTCAATATTTTTTCCAATTTGCTCCGGACCTATCAGTTTTTTTCAATCCCTACTTTTGCTTTAAGAGGTTCATGAAATCACTTTCAGCTGAATGGATGCCTATAATAATCCTAACCCGTGCGAAAACACGTGCGTTGAAAGTCTTTTCATCCCTTAAGTCAGAAAGATTCCCCCAGAGCAATCATGTTTCAGTATCGCATGAAAGATTGCCGTGGCTAATTTCAGACGTTATTCTAGACACGTAGGCTGAAAAGATATTTTCAAGAATAGGGTCATTAGGTTGAGTTCATTGTTATATCAGGAAGACGGAAAAAAGAATCCTATAGTTTTGAAAGACTAGTTTCCTCTATAAAGAGGTTACATGAAAAAAGAAAATTTTGTAAAATATTAAATAATAATTATTGTTCAAAAAAAATTTCTAATTTTTTATTAATAGAAAATTGTGGGATTTCTGGAGGGATTCTAATAAAGGAACAGAAGCGTTGATAATAAAAAAATGTACATGTTCCCCTTCTTGACACAGAAACATAAACCTTACATTTTTTATGGATTTTTACTTCTACTCCCTGGTGAATTAATGTATGATCTTCTTATACCTTATGGTGGTTCATTCGCGAACGCAGGATTTCTAGAGATGGCTCATAAAACAGAAATAGAGGGACTGGAAACAATTCCCATGAGTCAGTAAGCCACAAGGGATAAAGTAAAACATAATTCCTCAGGAAACTTTTACAACGTTGTAGAAAACCTTATCCACTGTAATAAGTCATCAGGCACCTGGAACTTCATTATTTTCATTCAATAAAAAATCTAATACGATCATATCGATTGTAATTCGCCCGCCGTAGTCCCACCCTGGCAGAGTTTTAAAATTGATTATTTCCATCTCTAATCAATTTTTTATTGAACGATGGAACTCTTTCCATCTTTTTCATCTTATAAAATAATTGAGATAGTCACTGTTAAAGAGTGCATGTGCTCATACTTTTGAAGAGCATTCTGAGTAATCACTCCTAATTCATAACAAAGCTTGATACATTTATATTCTACAGGATAACGTTGACCACGACTTTTCACATTTTACTTTAGACTGTAGAATGTTTCTTTATTCTCAATGGATTCCATTTACTTTTCGTTTCACAATTCTCTGAATGCACGTGTGGAGATTTTCCGGGGTCAAGCCACTAGATTCGTATTGAAGTAGTACTGTTCAGAAATAACAATATTAAAAATAGTTAAATTACTTCTCTCTCTAACTGGAGATGAATTTCTATAATCTATAATTCCACATTTGAGAATATTGTGGTTCGATTTTCAAGCAAGATTTTTTAAGAAAGCGCAGATTGACTTAAAGAAATTAGTTTTTCATCGAGTTTTTAATTTCCACATTTGAAATTTCACCAATAAAAAAATACAAACTGAATTTTCGAATGATAGATTACCGTATATTGAAAGAATGTGCAACATTTTGCAATTTTTCTTCATAATAAATTCTATGCTACTTTTCGCGTTTCTTAAAACTTTTTCCAACTCAACAGCTATAACATTATATTTCTTTGGCTTATTTTCATTGGAACTAAAAGACGTATTTCAATCGAACTTCCTGCGCCTCAATTAAACACTGAATCTGCAGTTTCTTCAATGAAAGTTTTCCATGTGAAAATAAAAATTGAAATTTTGATTCACTTTCCAATATTGAAAGGCGCGAGTTTCGAATTTTCCCTTTTCTCACGGAATAGAATGACGTTAAAAAAATATATTTTTCATCGAATCAGCAAGTCAATAGCTGGAAATTGAATTATTTCCTTTTCGGAAAAAATTTTCCTCTGAAGCAAATGACATTAGCCAATGAATGTTTTCACGTGTCAATTCAACACTAGTGTATTCTGGGAGTATATTCCTTCTCGAGAATTGGATACCTAATTTTTCAAATATTTTTTATCTCGTGCAAAATATTTCAAACGGTTCTCTTGTTCTGATGCAGGTCCTACCTCTAATTATTTTCATTAAATTTCACTTGATACCATATGATTGCGTAAAAAATTATTAAATTTTCGGAAGTGAAAACTGCATCGTATTGCACTGTACTTCATGGTATATTTATTTTTATTCTATAATGTATTTTATCAAATGTCATTGAATCCTATGGAATTCTATCGAATCCTACTTATTCCCGCCCAATGACATGGAATTCTATTATGTTACATTACAGTTTTTCAATAACACTAAATCACATTGAATCCCATTTACTGCCTTCAAACAACATCCAGTTTTAATAAATTCCAACGAATTCGATAGGTTCTTATAGGCTTATATTGAATTGTTTTGAATTTATCTACAGAATTTCGTCTTACACCATTGGAATTCGTTGAATTCTGTTAGATAACATCGGATTTTATAGATATCATCAAATTCCACTGCAATCCCTCTGAGTCCTCTCAATCGGGTTAAATTTGAATCACTTTTTGATTCATTATATTTAGTCTTGAAAAGAGGAAAGAAAAATGAGAAGTCAACCTCCAAAATCTATTCCTTTGCTTTTTTCGTATTCCCCTATTTTTATAATTTGCACAACACAATACAATAACATTTGGAACATCTACTAAAGTTTTGCTGCTCACTCAACACCCTTTTCAAGTTTCATCCTTCAAAGAATATCATCACATTTCTAATGCAAATGCATTTCTTTTTCATCTAAACTAATAATATAGATATCATCGAATCCCACCGCAATCCCTCTGAGTCTATTTAATGGGGTTAAATAAGCATCACTTTTTGATTCCTTAAATTTTGTCTTGAAAAGAGGAAAGAAGAATGAGAAGGCAACCTCAAAAATCTCTCCTTTTGCCTTTTTTTTATTCTGTCATTTTTATCATTTCTACAACACAGATTACAATAGCATTTGAGATGTCTACTGACGTTTTGATGCTCACTCTACACCCTTTTCAAGGTTCATCCTCCAGAAAATATCATCAAATTTGATTAGGGAATGTATTTGTTTTTCGTGACTTATAATATATAATAAACTTATAAACTTATAATAATATATAAACTTATATATATATAATAAGTTTATATATAAACTTATAATATATATAAACTTATAATATAGATATAATCTAATCACGCTTGAATCCCTCTGAGTCCATTCAATGGGGTTCAATGAAGATCACTTTTTAATCAATTGAATTTCGTCTTGAAAAAAGGAGAGAAAAATGAGGAGGCAACCTTTAAAATCTCTTAATTTGCTTTTTTCGTATTCTCCTATTTTTATAATTTGCACAACACAATACAATGACATTAAAAATATCTACTAAAGTTTCGGTGCTCACTCAACACCCTTTTCAAGGTTCATCTCTCAAAAAACATCATCAAATTCTTAACGGAAATGCATTCCTTTTTCGTCTGAACTGATATTATAGATATTATCGAATCCCACTGCAATTCCTCCGAGTCCATTCAATGGAGTAAAATTGAGATCACTTTTTATTCCATTAAATTTAGTCTTGAAAAGAGTAAAGAAAAATGAGAAGACATCCTCCATAATTTGTTTTTTTCGTATTCTTTCATTTTTATAATTTTCAAACACATAATACAATAACGTTTAAAATATCTACTAACGTTTCGCTCACTCAACACCCTTTTCAAGGTTCATCCCTCCGAGTCGATTCAATGGGGTTGAATTTAAATCACTTTTTGATTCAATAAATTTAGTTTTGAAAAAAGGGAAGAAATATAAGAAGATAACCTCCAAACTGTTTTCCTTTGCTTCTTTCGTATTCTTCCATTTTTATAATTTTCACAGCACAATAAAATAACATCCAAAATATCTACTGACGTTTCGGTGCTTACTCAACACCCTTTCCAAGGTTCACTCCCAAACAAATATCATGAAACTTTTAACGGAAATGCGTTTCCTTTCGTCCAAACTAATGAAACATACAAATTTGAAGTGTACCAAAATATTTACACTTTGTGCTTAACAATTTTAGCCCACCAACATAGGCCCTTGATGAGGTTCATTATCCTAAAGGAGGATAAACGGTGTATTTTCCACACGGTTAATGGAATTTGAATGAATCACCGTGATATGAAGAGGAAAAAAATTGGCTTCACGATTACTAAAAGGTTCTCCATACGTTTTCAACACTGTCTTTAAAAAAACACAGATCTTGCATGAAAAAACTGATATTAAGCTATAGGAGTCAAAATTGGAATTCCATATATTAATAATTGGTCTATGCGCAGAAAGATCGTCGGCCTAACCTCCGGCAGGGTATATTGACCCGCAGTTGCTTGACGTGATTGGCAGAAATATTGTCAGCTTACATAGGTCTCAAGCAAAAAGTTGAAATCAATAACTTTATAAAATTGCAAATTCGAATCTCTATTCCTGAAGATCTTTTTCCAACTTTCTAGAAGTTCAGTTGTTATAAATATCTAGGAGGATGGGGTAAAGTTCTGAACAAAGTTAAATTGAAAATCTTTAATGCAACGACTTAATTTGATACTTTGATTAAATTGCGTGCTGTTTTTTCCATAAAACTGACTTTTTAATTCAAATTTTGTTAGAATGCAGATGAGCAGGTCACGTTCTTAGAACAGAATTCTGTTATCGACATTCATCGATATCTCAAGTCCCGAGGATACTTCTTTAGCACGGAAATGAACCCTGGAATGCTCCCGATGTCGGTAAATGTCGGTAAAAGACATCTGTGATCCGAATTCAATCCAGCCTCGTGAATTGAAAATTCAGAAGGTTCAGTTTATCAAGACTTAAAATTATGAGTTGCGTGAAAACAATAATTGGAGATTGAGTTCGAGTGAGTGTGAGGTAATCAGCTGTCTAAAAATGATGAGCTGATCGTCGAAAGGACGTCGATAATTGGTGGTAGTATACAAGGGAAAGCAATTTGTAACTTTTCATATCAGGACGGTAATCGATCTAATTTTGGGGTCGCTATATATAGGTATATAGATGTCACAGTATTTTAGTACACATTTTGTGGAAACTGTCTCTAAGGTCTTCCTTATCAAGGAACGCCCTTTTATCGTCGCCCTTGATGACTTTGACATCGATGCTTATTCTTCTATGTATCGACTGCCCTATATACACTTATGGCCGCTTTTCGATTCAAAATATAAATACTCTCAAAAAAATTTTCTTTGTAGTATTGTGTTGAAGGTGGGAAAGAACGTAAGAAATATTAATTGAAAATTATGAACCTTAAATTTAAAAAGGTAGTGAAACCATGAGATTAACCAAAATTCAGTGAAAAATCTGGATTCAAGGAAAGTTGATCTCAATTTTTTTTAAACATGTGATTAAATTTAAGGTAAATTTAAGTATCTCTCTCGATTCATGGGTAACTATCTTTATCATGCTTATTTACTCTAAGAAGAGACGTTTTTTGGGGTACTAACAATGTGACTGACGAAAACCATAAAGTTAAGCACAAAATAACAGGGAGTGTGCTACTAGAGGGTGTTAGGTAGTACTTTTCTCTTTATGGGGGAAAACTATCATCACGTCTGGTCTCAATTGGATTAAAGAAAGTATTAAAATTAATGTTACTTTATAAATCATCTGGCTATTAACTGAGAAGTCTCAATACAAATAGAGATTAACATCTGAATTAAAAGAAATACAAGAGTGGACAAGAGATAATATAAAGATAATAATATAATAATAATGGATAATATAGAGAAAGAAAAGTGCTTCAAAAGCAGATAAGCAAATACATGTCAGACAATTTGGGAAGGGTTTTGCGGATTTGCCCAAACTTCAATGAAAGACTAACAAAGTTCGAGAAAGATCAGCAGAGTCAGCAAAAGAAATCAGAATTCAGAAACAAAGAGAGAAGAACCTAAGAAATCTGAGAATAATAAGTAAAGTTTGTTGGGAACTTTAGAAAGAAGAACATTTCAAGGAGAAACTGTAGGAGAGTCATGATAACTTCAGGAGAAAGGGAAGGAGAACGGAAAAGATCCGAAAATTCAAGGAAAGACGTAAGAATTTTGGGGGAAAAGGGAAAAGTGTTGAGAATTTTAGGAGTTGAAGTTGGTAGAAAAATGCAGGAAGGAGAAACAAAGATCAAAGGTTTCTTCGCGGGAATTCAAAGGAATTCAGGGAAGACAAGTAATTCATGAGACAAATAAATTATCTTACGGGAATACTTGTGGAATTGTATATATTTCAGAAACGAATGAAAAAAATCCAGAAAGACAGGGAAACTCGCAAAAGATATACGGAAGACGGAATAACTGCCGTTATTTATTTAAAAACAGAGAGAGAGAGGTCTAAGGATTCGTGAAATAAGTACATTTTCGGAAGCTTTCCACAAGAAAAAGTTAACAACAGAAGAAAGATTTTGAGTAGGTGTAGAATAATAAAAAAAGGCTCTAGAGATGGGAAAACGGATTCATGAAATAAAAACGAGATAAAAATTCCGAAATTCGGGAAGAGAAACATATCCCAAAAGCATAAGAAGAGAGTCCAAAAGTTCAGGAATATCTGAAAGTGTCTCTGAATTCCTTAAGCAAAATACAAAAATTGAATCAAAACATATAATCTGCCCCCAGTGGGCACAAACGTCAGCCTCCTTTTTTGAAACCTCCAAATAACGTTCCGGAAACGTGCATCGTCCCAAATACGACATGAAAACGTTTTTTTTTATTTCCTCAAATTTTGTGCCCACTGGTATCCCTCGCCTAGAAGAAAATTTTTTAAAAAGTTCGAGCGCCATTTCTGCAGTCTCCCTCCCGAAAAAGCAAAGAGCCACAAGGGTGATCAATCTAATTAATAAAGTTTAAACATCAGCTCTGAAATTTCTGCACCTAAATTAACTTTGAATCCACCAGGGGTAATCAATTATTTCCCGTAATTATTTCACAATTACGAACAAATTATTTTTCCCCCGATTTTTTATATTCCATCTCTGATTTCATTTATAACCAGCTCGAGGATATCGATCGCGAATGTTCAGAATAGTACAAAATTTTGTCAATTTATTCTCATCTTTACTGTCCTCCTACTTAAGCCCTATTTCAATTTTCAATCGTTCAAAACAGGGGCGGGGGTGGAATTCAAGGTCACGGAGCCAAAAAAACAAAAAGGGGTAGATTTTCGCAATTTTCAAGCCCTACCTACCATTATCACTCCGATTCCCTGTGGTGTCGATATTAAGGGCTGGTCTCTGAATGGAGAACGGGGAAAAGTAGGGTAGAGGTACTCACGATTTTGTGTCTTGGGTACCCAGAAGGTAGAAACTCGGCTGATTAACGAACGCGAAAAAAAAACAGCAAACTGGGTCGATTTCTCTCGCACTATGTCTCTCTCTTTCCCGATTTGAGGATTTTTTTCTATTATTACAAGTACATCTTTACACTTTAATAAGAAGACTCGCGCGACGAAGAACTCGGGAAAATCTATCCGTGGTAGGATCTCTCTCGAGGAAGGGCCCGAGTGCGCCTGACCAGAGTGGAGCGAATATGGCCGACACGACGAATCGATAAAACACGTTACGTTTTCAACCACGACGTCGACGTCGACGTGCCTCTGCACCCCCGAAGCGGGCGCGAGACGAGGCACAGTTCGGGATCAACGGAGGAACGGAAATTGAGCCTCGGACATCATTAAAGACATTCTTAACATTCCCTCGATCCAAGGATTTCACCCATTTTTATGCCCTAGAATTGCTGGAGGAACACTCTTCTTAGGAAAAAAATGTTGATAAAATTAGTCCCAGGGAGAGCTGAGGGGAGTGAGAGGTCGATAAAGTAACTTTAGCATGTTTTAGGGATGCTTGGATCGGTTGAGACGCTTTTTTGATCAGTTGGAACGTTTTAAACGTAGTGTTACATTCATGTAACATACATGATACTTTAGAATATTTAGGTTCCGGATGAATATATAAAACAAATAGTCTTACGAAATTTTTGTATTCCTCACTATCTATCATCTACGAACTACATTATTGAAAAAGAGAATCAACGACAATATTTTTATTAATCAATGAAAACTGATGTTTTATATAAAAAACCAATTTCAAATGAAAAATACTTACATAGCATAAAAAATCTGCCCGCACTGAGAAAAATGGATTATATCCGATAATGAAAAATATGTTACCAGGTATAATCTTGGACTATTAACTATGGGACA